>CAUYRT010014449.1:0-16723 GCA_963574885.1 Lepilemur ruficaudatus
TGGTAATCCCACTACTGGGTATCTACCCAAAGGAAAAGAAGTCTTTATATCAAAAACACCCACACACAAATGTTGATCACAGCACAATTCACAATTGCAAAGATATGGAATCAACCCAAGTGCCCATCAATTCATGAGTAGATTAAGAAAATGTAGTGTATATATGCTATGGAATACCACTTAGCCATTAAGAAGGATGAATTAAGGTCTTTTGTAACAATTTGGATGGAACTGTAGACCATTCTCCTAAGTGAAGTATCTAAAGAATGGAAAAATAAACACCATATGTTTTCGCTATTAAACTGGAACTAACTGATGAGCACACGTGTGCACAGAGGGAAGTAAAACTCAGTGGAAATCAAGCAGGGGGGAGGAGGAGGAGGGGATGGGTGAAAACCTACCTAACGGGTACAATGAACACTATCTGGGTGATGGGCACACTTATAACCCTGATTTCAAGCATAACAAAATTGATATATGTAAACAAAAATATTTGTACTCCTGTAATATTTTGAAATAATAATAAAATAAAATAAAACAAAAGAAAACATGGGCTTCTTAGAGAAATGGCCAGTTCCAGGCCTGGGCAGGAAACGTACAAGATGAGCCTGGAATATCTGGAAACATCAGATAGCAAAGCAGCCATCTGAAACAACCAGGATCATAGGAAAAGAACTCAGAAGCCACCTGGAAGAGTCTCCCATGGGCCAAAGAAGGAATAATTTGTTTCACTATACATAAAAATTTCACCAAATTGAAGCCCATCAAATATACGTAAAAGCATGAGTTTATGGTGACATTTTAAAGAAATGATCACCTTCTGAGGATGACAAGGAACTAATTCATCATCATGAAAACCAGTCAAATAAAAAGAATTTTTCTTGTCTTTTATACATTGAATTATAATTCATAAAGATACCACGATGTACCCACATATATGAAGGGAAGCATTTCCTTACAAGTGTATTTCAGCAGATAAATGAAAACTAAGTGCTAGAGCTATGAAACCACCACTTTGCAACCTTCAGTGAACTTACAGATCAAGGCATTGAGCTGACATCACAAAGCGTATAAAACAGATATGATGACCAAGGAAGGATAAGTTACCACTTGGAGTCTGGCCAAGGGATCACATCGGAGCCACATCACACTTCTGGATCCTGCTGCCAATTTGCAGGAGAGACAGAAAACAGGCACCTGTTGAATTGCACCGTGAGCCTGAAATCAGCAAAATCCAAACTGTGGGAAAATCTGCCTGCCAAATGACTCAGGCTCTTCAGTAGATAAATTGAAAGAAAAAGAAAGGCATGGAGGAAAATCAATAGTTTACAAAGCACTTAAAAGACTTCTCACCTTTTTTTTTTTTTTTTTGGAATGGGCAAGATTAAAGTACATATATAATGAACAAATAAATGCAAGGACAGGAGTACAGTAAAGCGAGGTGAGTGGTTAGTTTCAGGGAGGAAGGGGACTGTGATGGGATATCACATGCACGGGCTTCTACGAGGGGATGCTACAAAGTGTTTGTCTTCTCCTAATGAACTAAGCCATAGAAACAGCTAGGATGGTTACCATGGAGGGGGAATAGTGACTAGAACGTACCAAGGTGAGGACTTCTGCGGTGCTGGCATTTTTTTTTTTTCTGATCTGAGTGCTAGTTGTACACGTGTTTGTAGTTCATGAAAATGCATCGAGTTTTACATGTGTGCACTTTTATGCAAGCTATGTTACATAATGGAAAATGTTTAAGTGTTTTTAAAATTTACATAAAAAGTCCAACACAGAGAGGTATAGCTCTTAATATCTCATACTGTGCTCAAATTCTGTTTTTCCTTTTGCCTATTTGACAAATCTATTTGATTTTCAAATGCTACAACAGTTGGGCTTCTAGCAATTCTTTTATTTCTGACGAATTTTGCTTCATAAATATGGGCACTATTTTATTTGGAACATAAAAGACCACAATATAACTTAACTGGGGATAGTACCTCTTATCAATATGAAACCATACAATTGTGGAAGTTTGCTATTATTAACTGCATTTTGGCTTGATTTAGTCTTGCCTGAAATTAACATTTCTTCTCCAATCCCCTCTCCATCTCACTCCACTCCTTCCCACCTTATTTTCAGGTTTGGATTAATTTTGAGTTTCTCAGTACTATTTGCTCATCTTTTTTCTTCTGGAGCCCTGAGGCACTGAGGAGGAAGCAGTCCACACAGCCACCAGAACTGCCAAGTTCTAGACCCAACAGAGGACCTTGTCTCCTGTGGGATGACATTTTTGTCATTAATGCTTTTTAATGCTGTCGTAAGATCTCACACAGCTTCAGATTTTGCACCTTTCATTTGGTGCACACTTTAATTCCATACACATTTTATTTCATGTCAGCAGTATTCCTGGAATTGCATTATAGATACCGATGAGATCGGGGGTGGGCCCTAAAAGAACTTAAAGCCCACTGGAGGAGACAGACCAACACAGTGTTGATAGAGTCCTCTGCTCTGACATAGAAAGTCCAGGGCCATGGGCAGGTGTTTGAGGGGCTCCTCGCCTACACTTTTGGGCTAGGGGAGTGGTAGGAAAATCACCATTCTTTACCTCCATATACTTGCAGGAAAAAAAAGTTTCATTTAAGAAAGATCCTTGGTGAAACAGTAAGATATAAATACAGAGATTTTAATTTTGTTAAAACTAAACTCACGAGTACACATCTTTTTAGTATTCTGCATGATGACATGGGATGCACAGATAAGAGTACTTTTGTTGCATGTGGAGGCCAGATGGTTGTTTCGAGGAAACACTTGTTTTCCTTGTATGATGGTTTGAGCTCACCTAGTTGAGTTTCTTCATGGGCCACCAATTTTACTTGAAAGGATGACTGACAAACTATAGTAATTCAGATTTGAGTGTTTAGAAGATAGTCTCTCAAAAGTGAGGAAAACAATGACAAAAATTGAGTTTTAATTGAGTCTTAGAATGCGGGAAAACTTGTATCTGCCACCATGAACTTGATGGCCTTATAATACTTAAAGAATTTTAAGTACTGATAAGATGGGTGGGGACAGTAACAAACGTACTTTTTAAAAATTGCATTATCAAATGTGACACTATTGTGAAGAACTGCATAATTCAGCAAAACAATATTTTATTTTTAGATGGGAATGCTTGAAATTAGAAAATCATGAATGGATAAAATATCTACTCAAAGTGCAATAGAGACCAGTGGGTTTTAAAGTAATGGAGTATGAAAAGTTCACTGATGTATCATTAGTTTCAGATTACACACTGCAACTCACCTTTGGGCAACTACCACTTGCCAGGTCTTGGTATAGGGTAGGGAAGAATATCCACAATTATATGAAAAGGCTATTAAAATACCCTTCCTTTTTCTAAATATATGTGTGAGGCCCAATTTCTTCATATTCTTCAACTAAAACATAAGAAATGAATGCCGGGACAATATGAGAGTCTAGCCGTATTAAATGATGCTAAACCTTAAAGAGATTTGCAAAAATGTAAAACAATGCCAGTCTTAGCACTCAAGTTTTGTTGTTTCGGAAAATATCTTTCCTAAGAATACATTATTTATGTTAACATTTAGTAAGTCTACCATTTGTTATTTTTTAAATGAATTAGAAATATTTTTAAATTTCTCAGTTTTCAATTTGAATGCAAAAAATTATTATGACACCTAAGGGGGGCCATGAGATTTAAGTTTTTGAGAAATGCTTCACTATACCCACGAGAATGACAAAAATAAAATAAAATGAAAAATAAAAGCTCTTCAGAGACCCTAGTCATTTTTAAAACTGTCCAGATAAAGGATGATTATTGGAAACAAAGCATATCAGTTATTCAAATATGTCGCCTAGGAGTTTATCATAGGTGTGTGGCCGAGTTGAAGCCAGAGGTCGGAACATCCTTACCCAGCATCAGACAGTAGACCCTGACATCCAAAAAGGATATGAATTCTACTACAAGTTGTTGCACAACATTCTAGATTTTTCCCTCTTTCTGAACACTTTCTTTTTCAGTGCCATTTTCCACAAAGAAGCATTTTTTTTAATTGCTTTATCAGATGCAGTCAGAAACAGAACAATGCTGAATGCTAGCTGGTTGGCTCTGCTCCTTCGTGGCTCTGAGATTTCATCATGAATGTCATTCTCATCATGCTTTTGACTTAAATTTGAATCTCTTGTAATTCTTGAAAATATATGCAGTGATATTTGTGAAAATTTCTTCCATTTCTCTTTTTTTAGCAGGAGATAAAATATTTGTCGAGAGTTACTTCTGATAGCTTTCAAGTGTGGGGAATAACCAGTTTAAACAATTAAAATGCCATTGCTATCACTTCTTTTCTGCTTTCCAAAAGGAAGCCTAAGCACACGTCAATTTATCAGGAAAAACTGCATAATTTTAATATTGAATTTCAGTGCCTATAATGATGCTGCAATTTTTAAAACATTTTCCTTTAGTCCATATTTTATGGCAGCGTCTTTCCCTGGCTGTCTCAAATACAATACTGCTTCATCAGTGGACTGTATTTATTTACTCAGTAATGCCTTTTCTAATGGAAAAAACTTTAAATAGAAATACTAGAATTGGAAGAATGACAAGAGAGCATCTAGTTTTAATTCCTGACACTCAGATGAGCCAACTTTCCCAGTGTTGCCCAGCAAGCTGGTGGCACAGATGGAAATGGGCTTCTCTGTCCCGGAGCCTTGTCTTATATAAAGTATTCTTATCTCTGAGAGATCATGCAAATAGATGGCTTCATAGCTGTCTGTTGTCCTGGGTTACTTCCCTTTACTTTTGCAAATATATATTTGTTTTTTATTCTTCCAATGCAGCCCAACTTCTTTCGGTGGAGAGGAGCAAAAACGCTAGTTCTTTCCAATATAGGGTTGCTATTGGCAGTTATATCTTTATTATTTAAGTTCTATTTGTCTTGGCTTTCTTTTTGGGGCACCAATGATCCATAAATTGGATCACATCTCTGGTTGTCCATATCATAATTTTTTTGTTGTTTTAGTCTCAATTTTATTTGCTGCTTTTTTGGAGGGGGGTGGAGATCTCAAAGTTTCCAAGTCCTCAGGATGACGTTACTTTCCTGCATTATTTTTTCTTTGGACTTTGGTGCACAGAATGGTATTGGTCATAATCCTTGGCCAATCACACTCTCATTGTTAGTCCATGATGGTCCACTTTCATGTATGTATGTGTGTGTTCATATGTGTATGTAGCTGATTAGCTATTTCTAATAATGTACCAATCATTTATAAACCCACTATTCAAATAAAAGCAAGGATGTTGGTAAAGCTGCCCTCCTGCCACATACTTCCCGCTACCATCCCATCCCTGCACCTCCTCCCAGCCAAGGTTACCATCATCCTGAATCTGTTCTTCCCATTCTCTTATTTCCCATTTATACATTTTTATTGCATCTGTATGTACTTTGTTGTTGTTTTTGTTTTATGTTTTTCACTCGGTATTTTTATCTTCAAGTAAAAAGGCAACAGATGCTGACAGTCCCTGATTCTAAAGCATCGTACATAAAACACAGACATCTGGGCCAGGCATGGTGGCTCACACGTGTAATCCTAGCACTTTGGTAGGCCAAGGCAGAAGGATTGCCTGAGGCCAGGAGTTTGAGACCAGCCTAAGCAAGAGCAAGACCCTGTCTCTACAAAAAATAGAACAATTAGCTGGGCGTGACAGCATGCCTGTAGTCTCAGCTACTCGAGAGGCTGAGGCAAGAGGATCACTTGAGCCCAGGAGTTTGAGGTTGCAGTGAGCTATGATGATGCCACTGCACTCTAGCCAGAAAGACAGAACAAGACATCTGTAACAGTGTTCACTGAGAAAGACCAGATAAATTATGTTTTAATTACTGAGCTGACTTGGAATTACTTGTGTGTGACTCAGACTATATCCACGTGCACACACACACACACACACACACACACACACACACACACACACACGCCTGTTCCAGGTTCACTGTTGGGCACATAGGAAATGGTTTATGCTATAAATTATTGAGAAATTCTACACAGGTCCCTCAGCTAAGAAGGCTCCAACTATCTTGGAATTTAACTCCAATATCCATATAAGTTTATAAGAATATACAAGTTTTTTTTTCCTGTAACCCAGTAAATCTTTAACATCTGATAATTAATGTAGAAATGTTAAGAAAAGGAACCATCCATTTGTAAAGGCCCTATATCATGCACGTTTCAGGACAGGTATTTGTGAAACTTTAGTATTTTTGATAAAAATATGCCTTAAACCTCTAACTAAATGTGATTTGTTTGTTATATCTTTATGACTTATCATACTAAACACATTAACAAATCAGGAAAAAAAATGACAGTTAGTCTGTGGTTCCAGCTGTGGCTCAGAGACCACTCTCCCACCGATTATACCCTTAGGTCTTTCCTGCACCTTACACTCAACAGGCCCTGGATGGAAATTTAGAGTTTGACTGATGGCTCTAGAAAGCATTAATTTTCAGGTGGCTTCGGAGCATTTCAGTTATTTCATTTGGCTTGGTTCAAGCTCTTTGAATTATTATTGTTTATGTTTCTGAAATCTCCTGTAAAGGACACTTGATCATGCATTTTATTCCTCTGAAATTTCAAGGGAGGCCTCTGCTGAAATCATCTGCCATAAGCCAGGCTACAAAGCATGGCTCTCCTCCCAGTGCACAAGGACCATCTACAAATAAGGTGATAACAAATTCTCCTGAGGATGCTTGTAGTGCCCTCATATTTCAGGATATAGTAAATGGCTTGGATGGTCACTACCTAACCAAAAAAGAACTAGTTTCTGGAGCCTGGCCATTTTCCCTCTCAGTGAAAAAGCCTGACTCTTAACAAGACGAAGGTCTGCAGTGTACACACATTACTACAGAGATACAAATCGAGAAGCAAAATCTGAAGTTGCACTTCACCGAAGAATGCAAACTCCTCACTCTAATAATAGCTGTCATCCTCACATTTGAAGCCATCTGAAGTAGATAAAGTGGCCACACTTAAAATAATGGCTTCAAATTTCTTTTTAAAATGATGCTTACAGAAGAGCTGCTCTGTTGAAATTTAATAGCATTCCTTTTCAGTTTTTTTTCCATCTAGCTCACCCATATTATTCCCTTACACTTTACACCCCATGATGCTAACATCAATAGGAATACATTTTTGCTGTTTGTTTATTTCAGAACAGGCAGACCTGCTCTCCACTGCAGTTGAGTAGATAGTTGCTCACGTGGTATTACTGAAGATGCACCAAAAATACCCCTCGCCCACACTCTGCTGCCTCCTGGGGGGGTCAGACATTTTTATCATCACAGTAGAATTCTTTTGGCATTTGGGGATTGCTTTAAACATCAAACTGTGCCTTTAAAACTGCCCATAACCTAGGGAAGCGCTGCATTATAAGGTCACACCAGAGTACGCCACAATTTCCCCACACATACCACGTATTTTCTTGCTCATTCTATCTGCTTTCCTAGACTGCCCTGCTCTATCTGGGACAGCAAATCCCCCTGCATCTGTCTAGAGCCAGCTCAAAGGTGATTTCCTCTGTAATTATTCTTCCAACTTGCCCTATTATTTTTTCACCCTAACACACAGGACTATTACAGCTCTGGCGATATCACACTAGGTTATGACGGGACAGGATGGGATAACAGGATGTGGGAACGTTGCCCATATTACCTGGTGGCTTCCTGAAGGTTCCAACTTTGGGTGCCCCCTAACTCCTGGGCTTGCATCTCCATATTCTGAATGTGTCTGAGCATGTGAGACTTGCACAGCTTCAAACATCAGACTTCGACTACTCCATCTGAAAAACTACTCCTTGTGCTTTACCCCTGAGATAAAACGTGATCTCCTCCTGGACTCTTTCCCTCAAGACTGCTACTCCCGAGCCTGATTTAAGTTCTTCCATCAGAGGCTCCCTCCCTATGACTCCCTGTAACTGATAGCAGCGATTTTTCTTTCTATTTCTCCCACTGGATTGTGAGTTCACTAGTGAAACCTCAATAAATATTTATCCAGTGATGAAAATAAATGAATTGGTGACTTTGGCATCAGGGAGAAGAAATTTCAAATCCTTTGCAAATTATATAACTTATGTGAGATTCTATCTCCTCACCTCTGGACCTAACAGTACCTGCTCTTCTAGGCTTTTGTGAAAAACAAGCACAACTGGTACATAAACCGTCTCGGACCTAGCGGTCAGTTCATAATTGTTGGTCTTCTTCCTGACTCAAAAATTTGATCGATGAAGCCGATGTTGTTCAGACATGACTAGAGATTAATCACCTGCAGCCTGGAAAGCAATGCCATGTAACACTAAGGAGAGTGCAGGGGACATTCCTGGATATGAAATAGGTGCAGAAAAGCAGAAAAGGGGGTGATTACATCCCCCTTCACAATGTTACAGCAGTTTTGCTTGCACCTACTTTTCTCCAGAGAGACTATCTTCACTGCTTATGCAAACATGAATCACTGGTATTACAACTTGCTTTGTTTTTATCGGGCTTAGTAAGTGATGTCTAAATGATGTAACAATGCTTCCTTGTACTTTGGGGGAAAAAAAGATTTCTTTCCCCCTGTTGGAAGTGTTCAGTTATGTAAATGCAGTTACTAGAGCAATGTGCTTAACATGGTGAAAACAGTCTTATGCCTAGAAAGCTTCAACTGAAAAATAGAAATCCAACAACCCACTGGTGTATTCATTTTTTGATGATTTCCCTCATGACACCCAGAAGTGAAGAGCAGCTTTAGTGGACGGTAATTTTGTCGTGGCGACTTTTTATTAATATTAGTCTCAGGAACCAGAACTTGAGCAGATAAGTTACTTGATGTAGGTAGGACATGAGAGTGAGTACTAACTTTGCCCTAGAAAAAAGTGTAATTAAGCAAAATTCTTACAGCAATCGCACCTGATAATTTCAACCATTTATTTGGGATCCAGCGGCAGTGCGTAGGCATGAAGAGTCTCTGAGCCAGTGAGAAGGAAAGGACTCCAGATTCCAGCTCAGAGAGGTTGATTAATTAAGCAAACATCAATTACACAAGAGAGGGAGGTCCCCTTATTCCACCGACTTCCCAACCTCCCAAGCCTCACTTAGTGCCTTCTCTTTTGTTGGCAAGAAGAACTGGCCTTGTCACCAGCACAGCATTTATCATGTCTTCAGAAACTCCTCTCCCTACAAAGAGTTCAATTCTAAAAAGTTATTCTTTAAGGATATCTCTTACTAAGTGAGAAATGATCAGGTGGTTTAAGCTGGGAGTCCCAAGATATATATGCACTAATTAGGAGGGTGAGTCAACCACTCAAACCCTGAAATTTACCCTCCTGTCTCTTCTTTGCATATAATTCATCCATTCCTGCTTTCTGATATATCCTACCTACCAGGAACCATATTTTACGAATGAAGTCATTTTTGGATACATTGGAAGGCAGTTGAGGCAGTTGGTTGCCACCACGCCATCTCCAAAAATGACACTAAGATCTCCCTGTTGGCAGTAGTGACAGGACATCATGAGAGTAAAAAGGGACACCTTTCACTTTGGCCAGCCTAAGACAGGACTGGAAGCTAAAGGTGCAACAAAAGATTTGGCAGCAGCACAGCGGTACTTAGCTTTTCAGTTCTCAAACTCCCTGCCTTCTCCTGAATTACCGCAAGGGTCCAGTCGATTCCTGCTCTCCCGCCGTATACTCCAAGGATGCATTTGGGATTTTTTTTGTTTTTGCTTTTTTTGGTTTTGCTTCGTTTTGTTTCCATTTTGTCAATGACATTAACTCCCTGCCCTGTTGGAACACAACACACTTCACAGCTTACCTGGTTCGTTCTTTCCTCTTGAAAGTTATTACAACTACTCAACCTTTCCTACCACTCAAACTGTAACACTGAGGACAGTCTTAAAAACTCCATAACAGTCCCTCTCATGCATAACCCCAGGCTTCTTATTACCAGCAATGTCAATATCTGATTTTTCACTTATACGTCACAACGGGGTTAAGAATGGTAACTCAAAAACCACTCGAAACTAAGTACAAACAAGGCAAATAAAATTGTAAACTCCAACACCAGTTGTTGGAAATAAAAACGCCTGATCACAACCACTGAGCCATCTGTTGTTGACAATACCTTGAGTTGACACACATTGGCCCTTCTGCAGAGCTTGCTAAGGATCTAGGAAGTTCACGGGACCAAAAAGCTCATGCCTAGTAGCAATCACTAGTGAGGTATCAGACATCAGAATATCTGAATTCAGATACCAGCTTGCCACTGACAAGCTTTGTGATCTTTGGCAAGTTATCTAAGCTTTCTGTTTTACAGTTTGCTCATCTGCAGAATACAGATAAATGAAGTAATGTTTATTAGCCATTTAGCACACAGTAAATGCTCAGTAAGTATTCACCACCCCTTCTACTACCACTGCTGCTATTAGGAAAGATTAGTATTAATTCTCTGATAAGCACCTCAAAGGTAAAAATTTTCTCCTCTTTTCCCAACATACAACACAATACCCAGCCTCTAGTAGGCATTTGAAGGAGTATTTTGAATGAGTGCATGGATGGGTAAATTAGGATTTAAAAAGGTAGAGAGAATGGGAGAAAATTAGAAATAGTCACAATAACCAAAGGAGTTGGCCAGGGAAATGGCAGAGGAGAGGAGATAAAAATGGTTTAGGGAAATAGGAGGGCAACTTCTCAGTGGAAGTTGAGCCTAAAAAGAGAAATGTGAAATTTCAGCCCTAAGTGTGCTTCAACCTGGTGGAGAAGCATTTGCTATATATTTATATATATTTATTCATTAGATGATCAGGAAAGGTGATGGGAAGCACTAGACTAGAACAAGCATAAAGACTGAGAATTACAAAGAGAAAAACAACTTCATAAGATATGGGGGAAAGTATCTGGTCCAGGGACAAGCTCACCTGTGTTGGGTCCAGAACTGAGGGATATCTAACATTTATTTCCTATACCAAATAAAACTTTTACTTTCAATGTCAAATAAAATGAAACTATTCAACTATGACTATTTTTATTTGTAACATTATTTACCCATTCACCACGTGATGGACATTGAGTTGTTTCTAGTTTGGGGCTGTGGGTGATGAACTTGTTCTAGAATTGATTATGGGATGATTGCATCACTCTGTGAAGATATTAAAGGCCACTGAACTGTATACTTTAAATGAGTAAATTGTATGGTATGTGAATTGTGTCTCAATAAAGCTGTTACCAAAGAAAGACAGCGATAAGAGTTATGCATAGAAAATCCAGAGAGCAGGCCAAGAGGCACCTACTAGGAGTAGGTGGCTTAGAGAGGTGATTAAGTGAAGTCTTCGTAGAAGAAGAGGTAACCCACAAACTATTTCTTTAAGATGAAGCAAAGATAGGTAGGTGGACGAAGCACTGACTAGGAAAGAATATTCAATACCAATACCCAACAAAATAAAATCTTACTCTGCCTGCAGGGAGCAACCTTGATTGGGATCTTGCTAAAGGAACACATTTGCGACAGGAAGTGGTGAGCCTAAGAAGAAACGGGGAACCACTGGAGGTAAATCACTCGGGGAGCATGTGGCAGGTCAATCTAAACAGGATGGGAGTAGAAGCATGGAGAACAGTTAAGAGGCTCTAAAATAATGGCAAAGTCCAAAAAACAGAGAGAAGAGGGAGGAAATGACTGCTGAGAGGAGAATAAAATAATTCCACAGTGAAGTGGAATGAAGAAACAGAAATGCATAAATCATGGTAATTAGAAAATCTGGCTTCAGTGAAAAGGGCAGTATATTATCCTTTTCCAAATAACATTGTTCAGCAAATCCAAAGTTACTGTAAGGACACAAATGACTCGTCAGCAGGGAGAAGGGGTCATCTTCAGTATGGGACCTAATACACCATGTATCTTGCACTTTAAAGAAAGCCAAAATGTACCATTTTATTGGGTCTTATTCCCCTCTGCAGTATGGTAGTTGGAGACAATGGCCCTCAGGCTCTGTCTTCAGCCAGAAGAGGTCTGGCTGTACCCCAAAGTTTCAAGATGCAATCGTGGGATGAAGCTTCCTCATGTGTTTCCTAACAGTTATCCTATTCTAGTGACACTGAGGACAGGTTATGAAACAGCCTTTCTCTATATTATTACTATTTTTTAGAGGAAGAAAAGGAAAAAAATAGAAGACAACTAATAAAAATAACAGTGTAATTCACACATCACTGTGAAAGTGTGTAGAAACAGACATGGTCCTGTCCCCACATCCAGCTCAGAATTGTGATTTGTACAAAATCCAAAACAAAAAGAAACTATTAAAGTTCCAAATTACTTTAAAAAGAAGGATATGTAGATAATAACACATCCATACCTCCTTTCTATTGAGTAGTGAACAATTAAAAGCCATTTTAGTTTTTCATTCTTGAGCCACATCCTTCCCATGAACTCAGACCAGCCAGAATCAAAAGATGCTCTTAAAAGAGAAAGTTTCGGCTTCCCCTTTCCCGGCAAGATCAGTGACTACCTCAGAGAGAATCGCTGGGCTCACCTGGCATGAGTTATTTTGGGCATGTCTGTGTAGGCTGCTTAGAATCATTAACTGTCAGAACTGGAAAGGGCCATAGTATTAAATACTCAACTAATTCCTGAGTATTCTCTGTTCTGCCTGAAAATCCATTTTTACATAAATTATACATACTCATGGCACATTTTCAGGATAATTGGTCAGATAACTAATATTCACCAAATGCCCAAATGTTCCTTTTCCTGTCAAATAAAGGGTGAGGGCTGTGTGGTTACTAGCACGGACGTGGTCTGGCTTTGACATTTAGAAAGCACAGGCCAACCACTGAGCTAGGTGGCTAAGTGGGCTTCAGGAACCTCCTAAAAGAGATATAACTGAGTTCCCAGCTAGGCTGTAAATATTGCCCCTGTATTTCTTCCTGTGCTATGATTTCTGCTGTATTGAAAGTCATTATGCCACCTTGACCAGGGGAGGGTCCTTATCTTGTTGAGTCTGGAGCTTGTGCAATTTGGATGGTGGGTCACCTTTAAGAAAGAATAGGAAATCACAAACTGAAAATCAGGGGCAGGGCCTTGGAAGGGCCCCTGCAAGTGGTGGAACTCAGAGCTCAAACATCATAAGCTTCACCATGAATCCATCTATTCAGCACTCATAACAATGATGAACTTCTCATTTGCTGCCTCCCAGTAACTATTTTGTTTATTTCTTTATATTGTTCCTTCTTCTGGATATAATTTAAAGTGACTTTCAGAGCTACATATAAAACATCAAGAAAAACTTAAGTGAAGTATCAGAAGAATGGAAAAACAAACACCACATGTACTCATCATTAAATTGGGACTAACTGATCAACACTTATGTGCTTATGGAAATAACATTCATCAGAAATCAAGCAGGTGGGCAGGGGAGGAGGGGATGGGTAAATTCACACCTAATGGTTACAGTGCACGCTTATAACTTTGACTTGAATGGTACAAAAGCAATTTATGTAACCAAAACATTTGTACCCCCATAATATTCTGAAATTAAAAAAACAGAACAAAACAAAACTTAAACTCAAAGTGAACAGACAAGAAAGTCTGGTCTAAGGAAAACATAGCATAAATCCAGGAACAGAATTGACACAATGTTTCCCGTCTATTTGCTGGAGATATGCAGAAATTTAGCTATAAATTTTCCAGCAGTCAATACAAAGTGAGAAACATGGTCAATTGTCTGAGTTAGACCAATAATTTAATAAATACCTGCACAGCTAGTGAGAATTTTCTCCTCTGGGTGTCCTGTAATAAAATGAGCCACATTCTCATCAATATCCTTGGGCTACCATTTCCTATCACATGCCTCTGTGAAGGCCCTGGCATCACCAACCAAAGCCAGTGAGTAAAGGTACATCTACAGAAAGGCCAGCTGCTGTGGGTTCAGGTACGCTGCTCTATAGGGTCTCACTCAATACAAACTTAGACCTTAGTACTATATGTGAACCACATGTATCCTGCAAAACCCTCTACAAATATTGCTTCCCTCAAATGGTCTTATTTATAAAGCAGTGGGCAGCAGTGAGTTTGAAATTATGTGCCAACACAACTGGTTGAATGCTGCTCCAATATATGCCTGTTTACTCAGTGTCAGTAGAGAAAGAATTCAAGTCTACTTTTTAAACATGAAGTAGCCCAAGAAGGTTAAGTACCTGAATCAAAGAGAGAAACTCAGGCACAACCAATAGGCAAGCCAAGAAAGAATTGGGGGCCTGTTCTAATACATAAAAGAATCTAATTATCTTAATTAGTATTCTCCTTCCATTTTTACACATTTCTAGGACTTTACTATTTATTATCTCATCATATTTTACATTATTAGAGGAATTTTCAATAACTTTGACCCATAGAAAATTAACCTGGGATGAGGTATAGTGTCTTGCTTATTTACTCCCCAAAACAATTTTGAAAATCTCAGTATCTACCTCCATACATTTTTAATTGATATGTAAAAATCTGTAAATCTGACTTAAGTTTTACGAGTTGCAAAGGAATAACATATAAATACAAATTCTGGTATATTATAAATACTGACATTTAAAAATAAAGCATTGCATCTCCCTTATACATATCCAGTAGAGTTTAAATACAAAATCAATTTGAGATATAAATAACTTCTTAATGTTTGGAAATCTTGCATTATTTGTTTTTCACCTTGAACTTATATTTTTATTCAATATCTCCCAGTAGAATTACAATAGACTTTTTTTCTACTTTAGTGTATTTTTATGCTTGAGAGTATTTACTGCTCATCCTTTTGTATAATACTTCTCTGATATGTACTTATATGTGTGCACATGTGTTTGTGTGTGTGTGCTCGAAAAGAGAAAGGAGGGGAAAATTAATTTTTTTAATTTCCTGTACCATAATATTGCAAATGTAATCTATTCCTTCTGGATCTATTACTATAATTATTTATAACAATTATTATAGATTATTTCAATCATTTGCAATTATTTACATAAGTGATCCAAAAAAGTGACATACATTTTAGTAATTATTAAACAAAAAGCAAAATTTAATTACAAATGATATGGCTTTTTCTTACAATTAAATCATGTGTCCAAGAACAAATATAACTTATTGCTAGAACAAAATAGGGTTAAGCACCAATTCTATTCCTCTTTTTGTTCGTGTCTATTTTGTTTGTTTTGTTTTGTGTAAACTCTGGAAAAACTTGGTAAGATTCACTGTGGCTCTGAGGTATAACTTTCTTTTATAAAGAAGCAATCTTGGCTCTCTATAGATTCTTCCTCAAATAATCTGTAATGTCTCTATTAAAAAGAAAACTGCATTCCAAATGAAACACTTCTTTGTTAGCAACTTCACACTCAGTAGGAGGTAAAAATATAAGAGAAACTAGGATGTATTGCAGGAAATTGGAACTGTGGCATGAAAAATAAATCATTAAATACCAACGGAATTTCAGTTACTTCTTAATTAGCCAGGGTAATTCGTATAGGTAGGTGGTAGTGTGAGGAGGAGAGAGAGGCTAAAATTACAATTAAGATGAAATAAAACTACCATCAGTTATTGTATATAAGGATGGCTTAACGCTAGTTAAGGCAACAGGGACCTAAGGTAAGGTCAGCTCTTCAGATGACTCAGAAAAGCCAAGAGCTAACTAACAATAATTGCAATCTCTCAAAAGGAAGAAGAAATGGATACAAGCCATGAGGTGGTCTGGGCAAAGGAGGCAGACCTCCAATGGCTAGTGATGCTGGTGGTCCCCTGCTTTCCCCCTCAATCAGAAAAGTTACTTGACACCCAGCCCAGGCACAAGCTTGGAAGGTGGGCATCCCAGGGCACAGGTGTGGGTAGGATGGAAGAAGCATTGGCAGGTAAAGCTGCACAGGTAATATGGGGTCAGATCCAAGCCTCAAACACCAGAATAGACCTCAGGCCTTTCACACTTCAAATGTCAGTTTAGAAAACATTTATTGTACATGCCCAAAGAATGGAAAGCATGGACTTCAACAGGTTATCTGTACACTCACATTCATAGCAGTACTCACAATGGCCAAAAGGTGGCAGCAACCCAAGTGCCTTTCGCAGGATGAATGGATGAACAAAACGTGTGGTCTATACAATGGGACATGATTGAGCCTTAAAAAGGAAAGAAATTCTGACACATGGTACAACATGGATGAGCCCTGAGGACACAATGCTCAGTGAAATAAGCCAGTCACAAAAGGACAAATACCACATGATTCCACTAACATGAGGTACCCAGAGTAGCCAAATCCATAGAGAAAGAAAGTAGAATGGTGGATTCCAGGGGCTAGGGAAGGGGAAATGGGGAGTTAGTGTTTAACAGTGACAGAGTTTCCGTTGAGGAAGATTTTTAAAAAAGCTCTGGAGATGGACGGTGAAGATGTTTGCATAATAATGGAAGGTACTTAATGCTTAAAAATAAAAAATAAATGTGTAAATTTTATGTCATGTATATTTTACCACACTTTTTAAAAATATTGTTTTAAGAAGTCACAAAACAACAAATTTTGGCGTGGATGCGGAGAGATAGGAACACTCCTACACTGCTGGTGGGACTGCAAACTAGTGCAACCCCTGTGGAAAGCAATATGGAGATACCTGAAAGCGATACAAGTAGATCTACCATTTGATCCAGCAATCCCACTACTGGGCATCTA
>CAUYRT010014450.1:0-19894 GCA_963574885.1 Lepilemur ruficaudatus
TCAGCCTAGCTCACAGCAACCTCAAACTCCTGGGCTCAGGCGATCCTTCTGCCTCAGCCTCCCGAGTAGCTGGGACTACAGGCATGCGCCACCATGCCCGGCTAATTTTTTCTATATATCTTTAGTTGGCCAATTAATTTCTTTCTATTTTTAGTAGAGACAGGGTCTCGCTCTTGCTCAGGCTGGTTTCGAACTCCTGACCTTGAGCAATCCGCCCGCCTCAGCCTCCCAGAGTGCTAGGATTACAGGAGTGAGCCACTGCGCCCGGCCTGGGGTTTTCCTTTTTAATATAAATATTATTTTCTTTATTGCCTTCGAATGGCTCCCCTTGCCAAGGGTTTTTTTCATTTTTTTTTTAAGGCTTCATCTTTGGGACACATAGTGAAAATACATCTATTAAATTATTTGCTAGTGGGGAATAAATGGGAAATTATTGCAATTAGATTGGCCATAAGTTATTTAACTGTTGAGATTGTGTGATGGGCATACAGTTGTTCATATCATTCTCTCTACTTTTTTATACACTTGAAACATTCCATAATAAAAAAAGCTTAAAAATAATATTCATTGAAAAACTTAAAAAATCAATTACAAAAACAAATCAATAACTCATAATCACATGAGCCAGGAAAAAAGGCTGTTTTCATTTGATCAGAATGCCAAGTGTCAAAATGACAGAAATGCAGATGGCAACTAGAGTTTGTTTTCTCAATTCGATATATGACAAAACGGGGGAAATAAGACATTAAGTATATCCTCCTGCAACATGAAATTGCTCCTTTCAATATACCCTATAAGATATATCTAAGTGTAATTTGACACAGTCTTCAGCGACTGAACTTTTCTTTAGGGACTATTTCCTAAATAACCTAATTGTTAGGGAAAAAATTCTGAACTTTGTTAATTTCATCCCATTATTCCTAGTTGTACTCCTGTGTACCATTTAATTGTCTTCAGAAGTACCTGTTTAGTCCTAGGTCTACGATTTAGTCATGGATTTCTTGATTTATAAAAATTGCTCTGCCTTTGTTTGTTTTGATTTTCTGTTTTTTGTTTTGGTTACCTTATGCCCTGTTTTTAATCTTAATTTTTTTAAGCAACTTCATTTAGTCATTTTCGTTAAGTGAGACTATTCTAATACAGAGCATCTAGCATTGTTTTTAGGTAACTATCGAAATAATCAAATGGTGAGATTTCCCACTGATTTGGTGATGTGATGCTCTATCCCAGACTGCCTGATACTTGGGGGCTTTTTGTTTGGGTTTTCTCGGTTTTTGTGTTTTTGGTTCAGCACACTGAAATTTCAGGCAGCTTTTCAACTATTATAACCTCTACCCAGCACAACCTTTGTTCAGCTCCACATAATCCCTGGCGTATTTTCTGGCTTCTACTGAGAGGACAAGGATATGTCTGAGTCTTTAAAACCCAACAGTTCATAATAAATATAATAAGCATTTACTAAATGCTATGCCCTGTGCAAAAATGCACTCTCCATGTCAATGCTATCCAAGAGAACTTTTAGTGATGATGGCAGTGTTCTCTATGTACACTGTCCAATATGGTAGTGAGTAGCTACGTGCGGCTACAGACTGAAAATGTGACTCATTACAGATGAACTAACTTAAATTTTTATTTAATTTTAATTAATCTTTATTTAAATGGTCATGTTTTCAGACTAACTTCAGAACTTATAGTGCTTGAATTGTTCTTCATAAAAGTTGTTTCCATTTATGTGTACAACTATATGCATTGAAGATAATCTAGAACAGAGTTCTCAAACTTAGCACAACTGATATTTTGTGGTGGGCTGTTGTTGTACATTACAGAAGGTTTAGCAGCATCTCTGGCCTCCTCCCACTAGAGGCCAGTAGCAATGCTCCAGCTGTGAATCAAACAATGTCTCTGACACTGCCAAATATCCCCTGGAGGGAAAAATCACCCCCATCAGAGAACCACTAATCTAGGACTAAGAGTCTGGATTCTGCACTAAATACTAAGGACATTTTAAGGCAATTTCTTTGAGTTCCTGCTTTGCTATTTGGAAACCAGGCAACACATAAAAACAGTTAAAAGTAACTATCTCTTCATATTTTCCATAGAATCCACATTACAGTATTTGTTTTCCCACTCACTATCTCAACTGTTCTTTCCTGACCTTGAGGTGGGTACTATGCCTAATTTAGAGATTTAAAGTAGGAGATTCTAAGAGGTTAAATAACTTGTCTACCAGCACATAGTTTCAAGCTCCTGTGTATATTACCTTGTGTTACAGCACCTGAAGGGAAAACTCCTTAGAGAAAAATCCTTTTGATATGACAACCTCAATAAAGACTGTTTATGATTGCACAACACATTATAATGCCAAAAGGCAAAGCTCACAGGAAAATTCCACATATAGACAAACAATGAGAACTGGTTTGTATTGTAACTAACCTGCATCCTGAGTAATTCAGGACAACACACCATGCCTTACCCACAGGTCACCTTAAAAAAGCCTCTCCTAATCTACTACTAGAAAACGGTTAAGAGCATCAGCCTTCTTCCCTAAAAGACATAAATCAAACTGGAGGCCTAGAGGGAGGAGTTGAGGGGAAGAGGATATAAAAAATCTAAGACAGGTGGCTGCTCTAAGGCTGGGATGTCTGAGACAGAAATATTCTGGAATACGAGCCACGCGGAAGAGTGGAAAGGAGCCCTGGACTTAAAAAAAAAAAAAAAGTCAGAAGACCCATCATGTGGACCTCAGCTGTATGTACACAGTCACTTGCTGTGTACCCATGGATAAATTCTGGTAAATCTCTAGGTCTATTTCTTCAACTCAATAGTGAGAAGACTGGTGGTCTACATGACTTCTCAGGCACCAGGCACTTTCAGCTCGCCCCTGAATCTCAATATGCAGAACCCTGTTCTTGATATCATTTTGCTGTTTCCTGAAACAATGTTTTAAATAAGAACATAGCACTAACTCAAGAAATTCACTAGAAAAAAAATCAAAATGTCACAGAAGTATCTAAGCACTGAATGGTTTCAATTCAACTCAATGAATATTTGCGGAGGGCCTAGCAACTCTGTGACAGGGACCTTGTAATCACTCTGGGAAGCACAGCCAACATCCCAGGCTCTCCGAACTTCTCTCCTCTTTCCATCCTAGCCATCCCCACCAATATTCATCGACTTCACTCATGCATCATCATTATCCATTAAGCAAGTCTGAAAACACACAAATTATGAAAAAAATCAGATAAGTGTCTTTCTTTTTATACATTTTAGATGCTTGAGACATCAGACTGTTACACTGAACAAAATATTTGGTTTTTTTACAAAAGAGCTGAGAGAAAAAAATATTTGACTTTTTACAGGATGTGGGTATTTAAAGAAGCCTTATTTAGAGAAGAAAATACTGATGTTTTGAGGAACAAAAGTTTTCTTTAACTGAGCAATTTATTTGCAGTACCACACTATTTGTCTAATCTCACTGTTTTTATTAATTTTTTTAATGGAACACTGTTATCCTTGCACAGGGGCCATCCTAACTTCTCTGTATGGTTCCAAATTCAGCGCATGTACTGCTGAAACAAGCACCTCACTGCTTTTAGTGTAAAGAACAAAGTACACCTAGTTATACCCTTTCATTCTAAACTTGTTGGATTCTCAAGACACATTTCTCATAAAAAAAAAAAAAAAGCAAGCCATAGTAGCATTCTTTTCTCATACCAAAACTTACTAAAATTTGGTAAAGTTTTTATCTGAAGATGAAAATATATTCTGGGCTGCTTACTATAGTTAATTAAAAGGTTCCAGAAAACCAGTCTCTTTTGGTAACAGATTTTTCTCAAACAGTAGGTTGATCCTATTACTTTGCAACTAGGTATGTAAAGCAGATATTTCCTTTTGAAGGGGAGACACAATAGCTTTTGCTACAAGTCAACACAAGTCAACTACTTCAAAACTCAGGGTTTGTGACTGTCTCAAATGCTGGCTTCACAAATCTCAACAAACCAGACAAGCCTATGGCTAACAGGTACAACCACAGGTCCCTAAAATTTTACCTCCAGCACTTTTCTGTTTTTTTCAAATATCTGCCCCCTTGAAGCACACATGGTATGACATGACTCAGATGCACTGATCTTTTTCCTTATTTCATGAAATGAAAACTCATTATGATCTACATACTGTTAATATTACTGACACTACAAGAATCAAAACTGAAGCTAATTGTTTATACTAGGAATGGAAAAAGAAAAAGTAGATTTTAAAAGGTACATTAAAGCTGGGTGAGGTGGCTCATACCAGTAATCCCAGCCCTTTGGGAATTGGAGGTGGGAGGATAACTTGAGGCCAGGAGTTTGTGATCAGCCTGAGCAACATAGCAAGACCCACTGTCGGCCCCCCAGCCCTTATAAAACAATTAAAAAATTAGCTGGCACAGTAACATGTGCCTCCAGTCCTAGCTACTCAGGAGGCTGAGACAAGAGATCACTTGAGCCCAGGAGTCAAAGGTTGCACTGAGCTATCGGTCACTGCACTCCAGCCTGGGTGACAGTACAAGACCCTGTCTCTTAAAAAAAAATAAATAAAAAGTTAATTACTTGTAAATTTCTCAAATAACTGAAGCAAAAGGAATGCCCCAAAAATGAATTAGGGAGGCTGAGGTAGGAGCATTGCTTGAGGCCAGGAGTTCCAGACCAGCAAGAACAAGACCCCCCCCTCCCCCGTCTCTACAAAAATGAGAAAAATTAGCTGGGCGTGGTGGCACATGCCTGTAGTCCCAGCTACTCAGGAGGCTAAGGCAGAAGGATTGCTAGAGCCCAGGAGTTTAAGGTTGCAGTGAACTATGATGATGCCACTGCACTTTAGCACAGGCAACAGAGCGAGACTTTTCTCAAAAAAAGAAAGAATCAAAGTGCCCAACACAACTGCAAAATAGGTTTTGGCATGCACAGCCAATCAAGAAAGTTAGTATTAATGTAGAAAATATGTTCTAATTCTCTGCTCTTGGTGCAATTTTCTAAGTTACAAGACAAGTTATGGGACAAGCACTACCAGCACGGTTCCATGAATGACAGTAAAGCTACCCTCACTAGTAGCCAGGTTCCAAAATTTACAAAAAATCTTATGTTACTATCTTTAAAAGATCTTTAATGAAATAAAGTCAAAGTAAGGACCACATAACAAAATATTAAATAACTTAAAAAGTTATTTCAGTATTTAAAGGAACTACGTGACAACTCCAAATGATCAGTATTTTCAAGAAGTATTTCAAAAGTTTCACACACATATTAAATACAATATGGCAAGAGCAAAGATTAGACAAATCCGGTTACCCAGTGCCAGAAACTAAACCACCAGCTTCGGATTTAAAAGCTGTCTGCCCCACCTGAGGTGGTCAGATATACTGAGACAGAAGCCAATATCTTAGCAGCAAGTTAGGCCTCTTCCTCTCGCCGGGAAGCGCATGACAAATCGCGTCATGCAACTTAAGTCACCCGGTCACTTAGCAAAAATTATATCTAGCTTCTAAACTTAGGACCAGATGGCCTGCTATACTCAAAAGAAATACAGACAACAGTGAAAGTATTGGAGGAGAGGAGGCTTAAAATGCCCCCACTTTCTGAGACTGTGGACATTCAGCACATCATTAGATCTGGGTCCTAGATTCTAAGACATGCTTTAATGGAGGCCTCCCTCAGCCTCCTCTGATTCTGTTTTGCAACAGTGAAGGAACTTGTCCTGCTTTACCTCAGTTCCCTGCGAGCATGAGGCCCTGCAATTCAATATCCTAAACTGGCAAGGAACGGTGGAGGAGGGAAGGAGAGGAATCCAAACCAAAACAGCCTTCTTATAAAAGACAAAAAATAAAAAAATCATAATTCCTCTTCCGCCCATAGCAAACCCAACCCAGAAATTTACAGCGTGTTAAGAAAAGGAGCATTGCTGAACTGCAAACGTAAGAGTTTTCCTTTGACACGCTACGCACGGTTTTCAGCTGTCAAATTACAACTCAGGAAAACACTATCATTAGAATAAAAAAGGAAACAAAAAAGCTTGCACCACAGGGGCTGGTAGGAGCTGCCAGCACCATTTCAGGAGAAGGAGAGCAAAGGGAATCCAATCCACTTCCCCACCCCCGCCAGAATTCATCCCCTCCCAGGCCAGGCAAACCTCACCGCAGGGGCTCAAATTTAATAATAATAACAATAATCATGGCGCTTCCTCCCTCTCCCTCCCTCACCACCCCCCCCCGCATCTGCCGGGAATCGGCTTCTCTCCCCCGGGATCCACAGGCCTGGCAGGTCCAGATCACCCCACCGGACACATCTCCCCCGACCCGGGCAAGCCCGGTCCAGCCTACCCCGGGGCCCCTTGCCCCGCTTCTGCTCTTCCCTCTCTTTTTACCTCCACCATCCCCCATCCGCATTGTCTGTCTCAATTCAACTTTGACTAATATGGATTCCTCGGGCCTGGGCCGAGAGGTAATTACAGCCTGCCCCCCGGGAGCCAGAGCCCCCCCATCTCCGTCGAGTTCAACACGGCTCCTCGCGGAAGGGGGGAAGGGGATGTGCAGGGAGCTCTCCGGTCTACACTGCGGGTCCCGTCTACACCGCGCTCCCCCAGTGGCCCCCAGCCCCCGGAACCAGAAGTTTCGTCCGGATGGGGCCTAGCAGGGGGCAGTAAGGACCCCCCCACCGCAGCTGGACTGCCCGCGCGTAAACACAGGCGCCCGCCCCGGCGCGGCCCCGTGGGGGAGGGAGAGAGGGGAGGGGAGGGAACGGCACCCCTCCCCCCGCCCACCCGCCAACCCGCCGGCCCTATTACCTGTCATTGAGCTGGTCCTCGGTGCCCGGCAGCGGGTGAACCACGAAATGGATGGTCGTCATGGTGCTTTCCTTCTTGTCCTCCTCCCGAGGACTGCCCCCTCCCGCTCTCGCCCGCCCCCCCAATCCCCTTCCCCTCCCCAAAACCCAAAGCTGCCGCCTCCCAGTCCCCAAATGGAGGGAAGCTAATGCGCAAGGGCCGCCGCCGCCTCCCTGCTGGGCTTGTGTCCGCGGCCCGGCGGGGCGGGCAGGAGGGCAAATCAGCACGCTACCCGCTCCCCCAGCGACAGCGCGGAGTGCGAAGCTGGCTGTCCGGACCCGGGGCGCGCCGCCGCCAGCGGCAGCCGGGCGTCGGGAGAGGAGGCGACTGGGGAGGGAAGAGAGGAGAGGGGCGGGCTGCGGGCTGCGGGGACTGTACGGTCCCGGCGGCGGACGGGGTCTGGACTACGCAAGGTGGAGAGGGAGAAGAGCCCGCACCGCGCGTCACTGGCGAGAAGCCGCCGCCGCCACCAGCGCCGCCGCCGCCATCTTCACTTCTGCCCCAGTTTCTCCGTCTCGCAGGCTCCGCTCCGGAGCAGCGGGGGAGGGGCGAACGGGAGGAGGAGGAGGAGGAGGGAGGAGACCGGCAGGCGGGGGCGCGGCGGCGAGGGGGCGGGGCTCCGGGAAACGGGCGGTAAGGCCCTTTCGATTGGGCGGCTCAACGTTGCCGAGCCACGACGCTGTAAGGCGCGTGCCGATTGGTCCGTTCGGCTCCCGAGCCCAGCCCCCGGGGGGTGGGATGTCTCGGGAGTGAGTGTTCGGGTGAGCACGTGTTAGGGAAGGCGGAGGCGGAGGGGCGAGCCCGCCGGGAGGGAGAGTAAGTGTGCGTGAGTCTCGGAGGAGGTGAGAAGGAAGAAGGGCTCTAGCCTTCTATCGCGCTGATTTCCCGGGAGCAGCCCTAATTATTTTGCAGACCCTTAGGGGCTTTCTGTTTTTGTTTCTCATCCTTCATGAGCATTTGTATTTAAAGTGGAAGTGTAAAAGCAGTTAAGGGTCAAGAAATACATGGCCTTTTATTGAAAAAGTAAGATACTTGTGTAAGGACTTTTTCACAAAATGATGGTGGGATCATGGAGCTGACTTTGTGACAACTTCTTTTATCACGCTAGTCTGCACAGTTTACTTACCACCACCACCACCATCACACGTTCAAAGACAAAATGTGGAAATTTCCACTAATTTCCTGACATAAGTGATTCATGTTTTTCTATTACTGTTAAATGAAAGGTGATATTCCTGTTCTACAAAGCGATTCTTTAACTTAGGATGAGTGAGATCATAACGGCAAATTCTTGAATAGATCTTTTTTTCCTAGGGAACTAGTTCATAACTTACCAAAGGTTTCTATTGGTGAGGAAAACCCCCATCTATTACTTGGCTCCTCAGCCACCTGAGACTCCCACCCCTCACAGGCATCAGCATAATACTAACCTATTTCCTGGCCCAGCAACTAATCTATTACCTGGTGCATCAGCATAACACTGAACCTATTACCTGGCGCATCAGCATAACACTGAACCTATTATCTGGTGCATCAACATAATACTAACCTATTACCTGGAGGGCATTAGTCACCTCATATCCCACTCCTTGGACCACCCCAACTTAGGAGTGGAAAGAATTGGGTAGACAGGGCTCAGAATTTGGTGACGAGACCCCTCGGAGCCCGCTGGCAAGTAAACTTTGATGCTCCGATTCTCCGTGTGCCCCTTGGCTTGTCTTCGGGACCATCCGCTGTAATACTTACTGTAACATTTTGGTTCCCTGACTAGAAAAACCGACCATGCTGGCCCCTTGAAGCCACCGGTCCAAGGACGGGGCATAGCGATGGGCGGGACTTTGGCAACAGAAGCAACCCGTACCAGCGCCAACCGTCATTTTGCAAAATGTCCTGGCTCCTCAGGAGCTCCCACTGCCCATGGGGTCCCGAACACACCCAGACACACCTGAAGGAAGGACAAGTCAAATCAGGTCTGAAGGCATCGGACCAGGTAAGGTCCCGGGACCCATCGAGTCAGGCCCGTCTGAAGACAGAAGAGGAGCTTGATCACCTCCTGAGTGCAGGGAATTCCCAGGGCAGGAATACACCTGCCTGTCTGAATGAGTGAGTGAAGAGTGACTGTGGTTCCACGGCTATGGCTACAGAACTTGAGTGGGTCCTCACCTGCGGGTCTGTTGCAACGTTGTGTGGCATAACGGTGATTCACTCCCCTAAAGGGAGCGACCAGGCGTGGGGTTTATATGGGCACACCTTCGCCAAGACACGCCTAAGTTCCTTCGAGGGACGCAGCCAGGCAGACACCTGAGAGAAACCGCCCGCCTTTGTCTGTTAAGGGTCTAGGATAGGTAGCGTAGAATCTAAGCCTACAGTCCTTAAATGCATGTTAAAGAACTTTAAGAAGGGTTTCACAGTAGATTATAGCGTAACACTGAGTCCCAGTAGACTTAGGGCCCTCTGTGAACACGAATGGCGTACGTTCGGGGTCAGCTGGCCTGCAAGAGGAACCCTAGACCTCCCCACCGTGTGAGCAGTTTGGAGAATTGTGACCGGGACTCCCAGCCACCCTGACCAATTCCCTTATGTACATTCATGGCTAGAGATTGCTCAGACCATGCCCCCTTGGGTCCAGTTCTGTGCTAATAAGGGACAGAGCAGGATTTTTGTGGCCCAAAGGACTAGAGGCTCCAAACTGTCCAAACCCATCTATCAGGAAGCTCCTGAAGAGGATCTGTCACCACCACCCTGCAACCCTACTGTGACACTTCCTGAAGTACGCTCGAATCCACCAGACACCCCACCACCGTCAGTCGCCCTGCTGCCAGTTCCAGACTAACCGGGTGCCAACACTCCCATCACTCGCTGGCTACCATCAGCTCAGGCCCCAACTTCAGCCCTCCAGATGCCCCTGTGTGAGGTGTGAAGTCTGATGCAGGTTATGGGCGATGGGTCCGTTCAGCCAGGTCAGCCAGTCCTGTACTACCAGCCCTTCTCCACCACTGACCTTCTGAACTGGAAGCACCACACCCTGCCATACTCCGAAAAACCTCAGGCCCTCATTGACCTCCTGGAATCCATCTTTCAGACCACCATCCCACTTGGGAAGACTGCTGCCAGCTCCTTTTGACCCTTTTTAACATGGAAGAACGACCCTGTGTTGTAGCTGGGACCTGGAGGTGGCTCTAGGACTAGGCTCCAGCAGGGACCTTGAACATGGAGCAGTGTGCACAGAGAGCAGCACCCGAGACCAACCCAGATTGGGATTTCAACTCCCCAAGTGCATTTCAAGAGGCACTTGGAAGGTATCAGGAAGCTCTCCTCCACGGAGTCCGAGAGGGAGCCAGAAAACCAACCAACATGAATAAAGTCACTCTGATCATCCAGAAGCTGGAGGAATCACCGAGTGAATTCTACAAGCACCTTTGTGAGGCCTACTGTGTCTAGACACCCTTCAACCCAGAGGCAGCCGCAAATCAAGGGATGGTGAATGCCACGTTTGTTGGGCAGTCCTATACTGACATCGACGGAAACTGCAGAAACTTGAGAGGTTTGCAGGAATGAACATCTTGCAGCTGATGGAAGTGGCCCAGAAGGTCTATGTTAATCAAGACCAGAACGCCCAGGGGAGAATGACAAGAAAATAAAACAGGAAGCTGCTGTCCTAGCCGCTGCCCTCGGAAGACTTGACCCAGCCAAGAGACCTGGCCTGCCACAGGAAGGAGGACCCAGCAGATGAGGGACCCTGAAGCCTGACCAGTGCACCTATTGTAAGGAGTTTGGTCACTGGAAGCATGAATGCCCCAACAAAAGAAACCACCCACTGACAACACAGGAACCCTGCCCAGGAGCTTCTAGCAGGAGCTAGAGACCCAGGACCTCATCGGTCTCACTGGGGTCAACTCGGAATAGGACTGCCCGGGTTCCCTGACTGTTGGCCCCTGGGAGCCTATGGTTGTAATGGAAGTGGGGGGCCGACCAGTAACATTCATGGTGGACACTGGGGCAGAACACTCAGTGGTAACAACCCCAGTGGCTCCACTTACAAAGTGGGAAACCACCATTGTGGGAGCCACAGGAACTTGAGTAGCTCAACCCTTTTGCCAATCCCAAATATGCCAGATGGGGGGCCACCAGATAAGACATGAATTCCTATACATACTGGACTGCCCCATTCCCATCCTAGGTCGAGACCTCCTGAGCAAACTGGAAGCCTAGATCACCTTCCACCCAGAAGGAACCTCGAGCCCCACACTCGGCACCCCAGAGACTCTCATAATGGCGGTTACCCTGCCCTGGGAATCGGAATGGAAGGTATACGACAAGGCCAAAGAGGAACAGGACACGCCTGACTTCCGGCAGGATCTTTTGTTGGTCTGGGCGGAGGACAACTCCCCCCGTCTTGCACACCAGCGTGCACCCCTGGTGATCAGGATGAAACCGGGAGCCGGTTTCCGACCGGGAGATGACAGTACCCCATCACCAAGGAGGCTCAAGAGGGAATTCAGGAACACATCGATAGGCTTAAGTGGGAGAGAATTTTGGTGGAGTGCCAATCCCTGTGGAACACTCCCCTCCTGCCAGTCAAAAAGCCCAACAGAGGTGGATACCAGCCCGTCCAAGACCTGCGACTGGTTAATGAGGCCACAGTGACTCTCCACCCAGTGGTACCAAATCCATACACCCTCCTGGGCCTCATTCCGCCTGATGCTGCCTAGTTTTCCTGCCTCCTGTACTTAAAGGATGCTTTCTTCTGCCTGCGGCTTGCTCCAAAGAGCCAGCCCCTATTTGCCTTCGAATGGGAGGATCCTCAGACTAGAAAGAAAACCCAGCTGACCTGGACTCCACTACCACAGGGATTTAAAAATTCACCAACTCTATTTGGAAAGGCTCTAGCCACTGACCTCATCTCCTTTCCCAAGAGAAGAAATCCGCTGCACACTGCTACAGTAAGTCGATGACCTCCTTCTAGCAAGCCCAACCAGAGGAGAGTGCCACGGGGGAACCCGGTGCCTGCTCCAACTCCTCACTGACAAAGGATACAAAGTCTCCTGGAAAAAGGCACAGATCTGCAGGCAACAGGTGAAGTACCTCAGTTTCCACATCACTCAGGGCGCCAGACACTGGGACATGAGTGGAAGCACACCATCTGTACAATTCCCAGGCCGACCAGTCAGAGACAACTCAGAGAATTCCTCAGAGCGGCTGGATTCTGCCACATCTGGATCCCAGGTTTCTCCCTAAAGGCCAAGCCTCTGTATGAAGCCCTAGGCAGGCCTGAAAACAAAGAATTGGAATGGGCCAAGAGTCAGGAAAGGACTTTCCAGGAAATAAAAGACTTACTAAAGAGAGCCCCCGCACTAGGGCTACTGGACCTCACCAAAGACTTTAACCTGTTTGTACACGAGAAAAAACAAGTGGTTCTGGAGGTTTTGACTCAAACTATGGGTCCATGGCAGAGACCAGTGGCTTACTTGTTAAAACGTTTGGATCCAGTAACAGCAGGATGGCCACCTTGCCTCCGTGCACTGGTGGCCACTGTCCTGCTAGTCAGGGAAGCAGACAAACTCAACACTGGGACAAAACCTCCACATGCGAGTCCCTCATACAGTAATATCTCTAATGAACACCTCAGGGCACCATGGCTCTCAAGCAACTGATTAGCACAATACCAGGGACTACTATGTGGAAATCTGCAGGTCACCCTGGAGCCTGTGCAGACCTTGAATCCTGCCACTCTCCTACCCACCGAGCCAGGGCCCCCAGACCATGATTGCACTGAGGCAGTAGAGGAGCTCTATGCCAGCCAGCCAGATCTGAAAAACAGTCTTCTACTGGCACTGGACTTAGAACTCTACACGGATGGCAGTTTTATCCAGAACGGGAAACGACTGGCAGCCTTCGCAGTCACCACAGTAGATGAGGGTCATCATGTCAGCTTCTTTGCCCCAAGGGTGGTCGGCACAAAGGGCAGAGCTATGGGCCCTCATCCAAGCCCTCAGGCATGCCCGGGGTAAGAAGGCAAACATACACACAGACTCTAAGTATGCCTTTTCCACAATACATATCCACGGGGCAATATACAAGGAGAGGGGACTGCTGACTGCAGGTGGAAAGGAGATCAAAAACAGGGATGAAATCCTTTAACTGCTGGAGGCAGTTTGGGAACAAAAAGAAATTGTGGTCATCTACTGTCAAGGGCACCAAAAGGGCATAGATCCAATTGCCACCAATTATCGCCTGGCAAACCAAGAAGCCAAAAATGCAGCCACCCGAAAATGTTCAGAGGACAACACTGCAACCCAATGCCAAATCTTGTTGGCACCTGAGCGGCCCAAAGAACCAAAGTATACCCCAGAAGAGAACCAGTAGGCAGAGCAGGAGAAGGCCAAGAAGGACGCAGACCGGTTATGGCACCTACAGAACCATAACATCTTTATCCCCAATAAATTAGCATACTCCATTGTCTCCTGACATCACAACCTGACTCACTTAGGGAAAACAGCCCTCACGCAGCTACTTGCCCAGTACTACTACACCACCAAACTTCCATCCATCTCTGCAGCAGTCAGCAGCCGCTGCCAGACCTGTGCTAAAAACAATGCAGCAGTCAGGCCAATACCCACCCCAGGAATTCAGTTACACCAGAACCTCTACGTTCGACAATGTGGAAGTAAATTTCACAGAAGTAAAACCATGTCGGGGCTATAAATACCTACTGGTAGTGATATGCACCTTCTCAGGCTGGGTGGAGGCAGTCCCCTACCCAGACCAAAAAGGCTGTGGAAGTGGCAAAGCTTCTATTAAGAGAAATCATCCCCAGGTACAGTCTGCCACTCTCCTTTGACAGTGACAGCGGACCAAGCTTCACTGCGGAGGTCATGCAAACCCTCACCAAGGCACTAGGTATCAAATGGAAACTACATACAGCCTACAGGCCACAGAGCTCAGGAAAAGTAGAGCGCATGGACTGACCTCAAGACCACTCTAGCAAAGCTATGTCGGGAAACACAATTATTCTGGGTAGACATGCTAAGCCTAGCCCTGTTCAGAGTCAGGTGCACACCGGGGCCCACAGGATATTCACCCTTTGAAATCCTGTTTGGTAGACCTCCCCCACTCATCAAGCAATTAAGGGGAGACATCAGACAACTAGAGGAATTGAATATAAACACACATCTCCAAGCCTTAGCCAAAACTATGCACCATATCCACCACACCATCCTAGAAAAACCCCTCTTGCCCTGGGTCTCCCTGTCCACTGCCACCAACCAGAGGATCTAGTCTGGATAAAGGACTGGAAAAGAACATCCTTAGAGCCCACCTGGAAGGGTCCCCATACTGTGATACCAGTTACTCCCACTGCTGTTAAAGTTGCAGGTATCACCCCATGGATCCATCACTCCTGGGTGAAAAAGGCTGAACCAGACATTGAAACTGATCTCTGGACTACACGTCAGGACCAGCAGAACCCACTAAAGATCCAGCTTAACCATCTCCCAACGAGGACAGCCACTCCCAGCACTGAACAGAAGTAAATGGGACCACTCGCCCTGGCCCTCATTGGAGTTGTAGTGACTTTACTGGGGATTGGACTCTTCTTGGTACCTCCAAGAGATTGGACTGTACTGCAGAGGGCGTCTCTAACCGTGGTATTTTGGCTCATTATAGCATGTCTACTCCTGCCTCAGTCCCTAGCCTTCTCCTGGTTGGGGCACTCCCAACAACTGTGGCAGAGAACCCTGCCCTGAGGCTTGTTATGCTGGGACTTGGATTCCCTCCACTAATGGGATTACTTGAGATTTCTGGACCAGGGGAGGTTTCACAGTCCACACCTACATGCCAAAGACATGTTATAGTCAGGCTCAGGTGTTCCAGTGGGGAAAGAAATACTGGACTGGCACCATTACAGACCCCTGCATATTGAACGCAATTATAAAATTTGTAGACAACTGTAGCCTGGAAAGCAACAGCTCACATAATGGCCTTATGACTCTATCACCCACTGGGAAATGATGACCTATAGTAGACGTATAAGGGCATCAAAGAGGGGAATGATAAGGAAAACCCCCATCTATTACTTGGCAACGCATGGGCCACCTGAGACCCTCACAGAAGACCTGCATCAGCATAATACTATTACCTGGCCCAGCGACTAATCTGTTACCTGGCGCATCAGCATAACACTGAACCTATTACCTGGTGCATCAACTATCCTATTACCTGGTGCATCAATATAATACTAATCTATTATCTGGTGGGCATTAATCACCTCATATCCCACCCCTTGGACCACCCCAACTTAATACAAGTGGGAAAAATCAGGTAGATGGGGCTCAGAATTTGGTGGCGAGACCCCTCCGAGCCCACCAGCAAATAAACTTTGATTCTCCGACTCTCCACGTGCCACTCAGTTTGTCCTCAGGACCACCTGCTGTAACACTTGCTGTAACACTATGATCTCTTCAAAAAAAATCAAGTACCTCTTTCAAGGCAAAAACTGAAAATATGAAGTCTCTTCTCCAGTCTTTGTAGATGTTCATTCAATAAGGGTTTTGTAAACCATTCTTAAAGAAGAATAAGCATCTCTTTTCCTCTTTTAATGCCACATACATACACACACTCTTTTGCTTCGAAAGTTCTTTCGTGCAAAGCATATGAAAATTTATTTATAAAATCAGGATAGATTAGATACCCCTTGAGGCAGATAATGGAACACTTTTGTAGGTCACCAGCTCCCAGCATCAGCTCAGATTAGACTAAAAGTGACTTCAAGGCCACTATTACAAGTCTATGTGAGCCCTGGGGAAGCAGAGTAGACAAAGGTACACTGCTAGTTATAGAGCCACACAGATTATTTAACCTATGATAGCATTGCTTTCTCATTTGATAAATAATCTGTAGTGATAGATTTATACAGGGTTGCAGTGAGGTCTAAATAAGATAACATATCAAGCGCTTAGAGTAATTCATACACACAGTAGGCTCAGCAAATGGAAGCATTTATGTGTCAAGTGCTCTCTATGTACCACTTTTATACCTTATATTAGTTTAATACTCAAATTACACTATTGGGCAAACAATATCATTCCTCCCTATTATATCGAGGAGGACACTGGGGCTCAAACGCCTTAGGTAGGTGCTGAAGGTGAGACTAAAACCCAACTCTTCTGACTCTGATTCCATTGCTCTTTCCACTATACCACAGCTGCCATATAGTAGTTAATAATTTAGAAGGAACAGACTATTCAAAGCCAACTGGGAAAAAAATGTGATAAATGCAATAAGAGTGCCATGGAAGTTGAAGGAGGAAGTGATTCCAGCCAAGAGAATTAAAAAAATCATTTAAGCTGCACTATCAAGAATGTTCTGAGCAAATAGAATATCTGGCTTAAACCTAGTCTTTTTAGATTTGCTGCTGAACGCACCACAAAATGCCCATACCTTGCCTCATTTCTCTTTCTTCCAAATCTGCCCATTATCTTTCATTATGCTTCTATCTGGCTTTCAGCTTGATTTACACACTCCTGGTTTCCTAGAACTGAGACTTTCTCTCCTGGCTGAAGGTTGGTCTCCTCCTAGGCAGCCCATTCAAACTGCCTATGTGGTCTTTGACTGATTACCATCTTGACATTGCTTACCTTTTTGTTGATGGCATGTTAGGAAGAATTTTACTCTTCCAGGGATCTAACACTTTGGTGGGTCACACTTTGAACAGGGAAAAACAAGTAAAGGCATGGAGTTGTGAAAGACCATCACATGGATGGGGGAGGAGGAAATACAGATAGATAAGCAGAGGTCAGACAAAAGCTCTTTGAAGAGTCAAAGTGCAACACAACCAGAGAGAAGGAGACTAGGGACTGCCTTTCTAGTAATTCAGACTAATTCTCCCTTTGAGGACAAGTGGAAAAATTAAACAAAATATTTCTTTAATTCTGCTTAAAGGCACAAGAAAGCTAACAAAATAATGATGAATTACCAAACCAGGATCCAAGGGATGAATAAGACCCAGGGAAGAGAATCCTCTCTTTGGAGCATTTTTCCCCAGGGACCCATGTAATTCCAGAAATACAAACTGAGAAGCCAAGAGATTGAGCAGTTAATCTGACAGGCACTCAGGCCTAAGACAACAAGGATTGATGTCTAGGACCCCCCTCAAAGCAGTGGGGAGTGCTAACAAACCCCTCTTACTTTATGTTGAGTTATGAAGGACTGCATCCCTGAAGTAGGCCATGTCTTGTATTTGATTTTCCCAAAAGCAGATCTTGAGACAAGGATATGGCTATAAGTAGATTATTTAGGAAGTGGCAGCAGGAAGCACTGTGTGGGAATGGAGATAAAAGATACAGAAGGGAGAAAACCCAATAAAAGATGGCTGATGAGTGTTTTACCACCATGGGCAATTTGAACTCAATCCCACCAGGAACTCTCTGAGAGACTGTGTGGGACATACTTCAGAATTAACCTACTGAGGAGCATGAAAGCTGGAGGTATTTATCCATCAACCCCGTCTCTCAGTAGTTAAGGGTTGTTCCTGGTTTGTTAACTAGCTAGGTTGTTAACTAGGTTAATATATAACAAAAATTAATTGTGTTATATACAAAAAAAACACAGAAAATGAAAATTTTGGCCAGACATGGTGGCTCATACTTTAATCCTAGCACTCTGGGCGGCTGACACAGGAGGATTACTTGAGGTCAGGAGTTCGAGACCAGCCTGAGCAAGAGCAAGACCCCATCTCTACAAAAAGAAAAAAAAGAAAATGAAAATTTTAAAATACCATTTAAAATAATACAAAAATCTATTAAATATCTAAGAACAGATCCAATGAAAGATGTGTGAAGCCTCTACACAGAGAGCTTTAAAACAATCTTGAAAGAAATCAAAGATGATCTAAATAAATGGAGGATATACCATGTTCATGGACTAGTAGACTATTGTGAAATTGTCACACTCCCTAAATTGATCTATACATTTAGTGCAATCACAGTCAAGATTCCAACACTTCTCCTCCACCCCAGTAGAACTTTACAAGTTGCTTTTCAAACTTAATGTGGATATGTAAAGAGAGACAAAGAAATCAATGAAATAGAATAATGAGGTCAAGCATAGACCAAAGCTAAAGGAACACATGACTTATGACAACATAGGTATTTCAAGGCAGTTTAGAAAGTAAGCTGCTTAAAATAAATTGTGTTGAGATGGTTGGATTTTTTTTTAAATTAAATTTAACTCCTGTCCTTATCATACACAAAGATCCAGGTGAATTGTAGACCTAAATGTAAAAGGCAAATAATAAAATCTCTGAGAAGATAATATAGAAGGATATCTGTGTGACCTTAGGATTAGGAAAAACTTCCTAAACTGGACAGAAAAGCTCCAATCATAAAGAAAAGGATTACTATATTGGATTATTTTATAAATAAGAATTTCTGTTCATCAAAAACACATCATTAAGAGATTGAAAACTTAAGCCCCAAAATGGAAGAAGATATTTGCAATTCATATTACTGACAAAGGACTCATATCCAGATACTTTTTTTAAATTCCTAGAAATTACCAAGAAAAAGAAAACCAAGTTTTGTTAATGGACAAAATACTAGAATAGGTACTCCACCAAAAATATATACAAATGTTTGATAATCATCTGAAATGGTGGTCAAGCTCATCATCAGGGCAAAGCAAATGAAAACCGCAGTCAGATACTATTGCACACCCTCCAAGATGGATATAATCAAACAAACTGACAATAGCAAGTGTTAGCATGGGTGTGGAACAAGAAATCTTACAGTTGGTGAGAGCTTAAACTGAAGTAATCACTTTGGAAAACAGGTTGTCATTTTCAACTAAAATGGAGACACACATCTCCAACAATTTCACTCCAAGGTATTTACTAAATGTACTATGTACCAAGAGACAAAGAAAAGGATGTTCATAGCAGCATTCTTTGTAAAAGCTTCAAACAGGAAATAATCCAAATGACCATCAAACATAGAATATTATGGTTCATGCAATGTGATACCATACAGCAATAAATATGAGTAAGCTACAGCTATTTGCAAAACCTTATGAGTCTCACAAAAATAATTTTGAATAAAACGAGCCAGAAGTGATACAATTCCATTGATACCAGTTTCAAAAACTGGAAAAGTGGAACTCTATTGTTAGGGATGCATTTCTAGATAGTAAAGCTAAGAAAAGCAGAGAAGAGTTTGCCTTAAAGGATAGTAGATACTTTATGGGGGAGGAAGGAGTATTGATTGGGCAGTGGAATACTGACAGCGTTCTCTTTCTTGACCTGGGTGTTGGTTACAGGATATTCATTTATTATAATTTATTTAACTATACATGCTTATTTTGTCTACTTTTCTATATGTGTGCTAAATTTACTATAAAAGATATTTTTTTAAATGCATTGGATGAAAAGAGAGAAGGTTAGCACTTCCTTAACAAGGATGGAAGAGGCCCTGGGGCCTGACAACACACATATGGTTAAGGTGTTACCACCTACTTAGGCATCATATAACTATCATTTTTCAAAAAAAGAAGAAGAAGAGTGGCCCTACTTTATACCATATAATATAGAAATATTAACTCAATTAAGTGAATTGTAAACCTAAATGTAAAAACTAAAGCTTTAAAACTCTTAGGAGAAAAAACAAAACAAAAAAATAAACAAAAAACAAACAGACAAAAATAATAAAATAAAACTGTTATGGTGAGTGCCTGCAGTCCCAGCTACTCTGGAAGCTGAGGCAGGAGGATTGCTTGAGCCCAGGAGTTTTTTCGTGCTTTGAAGAACACTGTCAAGAAAGGCAACGCATGCCGGGCGCAGTGGCTCATACCTGTAATCATAGCACTCTGGGAGGCCTAGGCAGGCGAATCGCTCAAGCTTAGGAGTTCAAAACCAGCCTGAGCAAGAGCGAGACCCCGTCTCTACTAAAAATAGAAAGAAATTAATTGGTCAACTAAAAATATATACAAAATATTAGCCGGGCATGGTGGCGCATGCCTGTAGTCCCAGCTACTTGGGAGGCTGAGGCAG
>CAUYRT010014453.1:0-15470 GCA_963574885.1 Lepilemur ruficaudatus
TTTTATTTTTTTTTTAAATATTTTTGTTTCAAAAAATTTTGGTTTTTTTTTTTTTTTTTTTCAAAATTTTTTTTTTTTTTTTTTTTTTTTTTTTTTTTTTTTTGCTTTATTGAAGCAACTAGGATTTCCAGTACTATGCTGAATAAAGGTGATGAGAGTTGTCATCTTTGCCTTGTTCCTTATGTTAGGAAGAAAGCATTCAGTATTTCACCATTAAGTTAGAAGTAGAGTTTTTGTAGATGCTCTTTATCAAGTTGAAAAATCCCCTCTATTCATATTTTCGTGAGAGTTTTTATCATGATTGATGTTGAATTTTGTCAAATGCTTTTCTTGAACAATTGGTATGATAATGTGATTTTTCTTTTTATACCTGGATATAGTAGATTATACAAATTGATTTCCATTTTCTTAATTCAGAATATTACAGGGGTAAAAACACTTTGGTTACATAAACTGCCTTTACACCCCCTCAGTCAGAGCTACAAGTGTGCCCATCCCCCAGACAGCACACGCTGTACCTGTTAGGTGTGAATTTACCCATCCCCTCCTCCCCCTCCCACCTGCCCAACACCCAATGAATGTTACTTCCATATGTACACATATGTGTAGATCAATAAGTACCAATTTAATGGTGAGTACATGGGGTGCTTATTTTTCCATTTCATTTCCCATTGTGATACTTCTCTTAGAAGAATGGGTTCTGGCTCCACCCAGGATGATACAAGAGGTAGTTCACCATTTTTTATGGCTGAGTAGTACTCCATGGTATACATATACCACATTTTATTAATACACTCATGGATTTATGGGCACTTGGGTTGTTCCCACGTCTTTGCAATTACGAATTGTGCTGCTAGAAACATTTGAATGCCGATGTCTTCTTTATAGAATATCTTTTTTCCTTTGGGTAAATACCAAGTAGTGGGATTGCTTGATCAAATGGTAGGTCTACTTTTAGTTCTTTGAGGTATCTCCATACTACTTTCCATAAAGGTTGTACTAGCTTGCAGTCCCACCAGCAGTGTATGAGTGTTCACATCTCTCTGCATCCACACCATCATTTGTTGTTTTGGGACTTCTTGACAAAAGCCATTCTTACTGGAGTTAAGTGATATCTCATTGTGGTTTTGATTTGCATTTTCCCACATGACCTCCAATGACACCATGAGGTAGAGGGATGGTCTCATTACCACTCAGTGGTGGTAAGAAATCCCAACTCTTCACTAGGCCTCCTCTGACACCACCCAAGTGGAAAGCTGGGAGGGTATGCCATTAAAACCAGTTGGGAATGGAAGTCTAGGCTTCACATCAATGGGAAGCCCAATGGGAATGGAAATCCATGTTCCCCACCTGGTCTCCACTGATACTACAAACACAGGTCCTCATTACCAGTGGCGAGGATGAAAGTCACTCCCTATTTGGTCTTCTCTGACTCCATCCTGGTGGCAATATTGAGTCAACTTGTTACAATCTACAAGGATGGAAGTCTAGCCTCTCTATACTGCATTTGCTTTTCTGGGTGGGGGTAGGACAACACTTTTTCTTTTGTGTTTGGCTGGAGTACGGTAGTTATTGTCTAAAGTTTCTGTCCCACTAGGCGTCCCCTTTCCTAGTCCTTTGGCTAGAGAGGCAATGTTTTCTTGGGGGGGACGATTTTTTATTTTGTCAACACCCATTATTATTTCTGGGTTTCTGGCTTCTTCAGTTCCAAGTCTGGGATACATGAGACAAGGAGAAAGCCTAGGGAACTCAGTACCATGTCCTAGCTCAGGTTCTGATGCCCCTAGTCAGTCTTCATTTTTCTGTCCATGTTCTAGAGTCTTTTTATGTTTGTTTTATATATATGTGTGTCTGTGTGTGTGTGTTCTAGGGCTTTCAGTTGTACTTAGCAGAAGAAATAGGATAAAGCATATCTAATTTATCATTTCAGAAGTGGAAGGTCTCTACAAATACTTAAGAATTGAAATCATACAAAGTATGTTCTCTGGCCACAAAAAAATTAAACTAGAAGTCAATAACAAAAAGATATCTGGAATACACCCAAATATTTGAAAATTTAAAAATACACTTCTAAATAACTTATGGGGCAATAGGGAAGTCAAAAGGAGTATTTTAAAACATTATAGAGTTCAATACAAATAAAACATAACATGTAAAAATTTGTTGCATGCAGCTAAAACAGTGCTGAGAGGGAAATTTATAGCACTAAATGGACAAATTAAAAAAGAGGAAAAGTCTCAAATCAATAAGCTCATAGTCCAAAAACCTAGAAAGAGTAAATTAAATTCAAAAGAACCAAAATAAACAAAATAATATAAGAATGAATAAAATACAAAATATATAATATATAAAGATAAGAGAAGAAACAAATGGTTTTACATGGGTTTAACCCATTTAACCTAGGAATGTAAGTCTGGTTCAAAATTCAAAGACCACATAATACTGATCAGAAGCTTTGGGGTTCTGGGTTCTTAGTTTTCCTAAAATCATAATCACAGGCAGCTTTATACCCTGCTGAGGCAGGCCAGCTATCTTATTACTGTTTTTAACAAACAATTCCCTCCCCAGGCACTTTTATTGGTAAGCCTTATTGCTTATAGACAAAAAAGAAAGAACAAACCCTTTCATTCTTCCCAAGAAATAGAAGAATAGATGAGGAAGTGTGGCATAGTGCATTATTAGAGAGACTAGAGTCCGTGCTGGGCCCTGTGTAATGGACTAGCCTAAGCGTGTGGTTGAAATAGGGATATCTAGAGTGAGCAAAAATGTGTTTATTGGGGAAACGGGGGAGGCTAGTGGCAGAACACTCTGGGCTCAAAACACTCTGGGTTCAAGTCTGAGGTTAATGAAATTCTCTTGAGCCTTTTTTTTGTGTATATCGCTTAATATAGGTAACAATATAAGAATTATTTCAAAAACTGATCTTTAAAAAAATGTGTAATAGTATGACCATTCAGTAATTTGGTAAATTAAAAAAGGTTTAACTCAAAAGAAAAATATTTTTGATAATTAAGACAATACAGTGAAAAATTAGATAAAACCCTTTAAAGGAAAGAATATTCATAACTTTTGTTCTGATACATTTCAATGAAAGTAAACAAAAACTTTATACTTTTGTCATCCTAGGTTTAATATATGTTAAAATAAATAAGGTTTCTTTAAAACAAATTTAAAAATATTCAAAGACCAGTTAATTCACCATAACAATAGATGAATTGTTTAAAATATGATCTCACTTGATATATGAAAAGCATTTGACAAGATTCAACATTTGTTCATGTTAAAATTTCTCAAGAAACCGGAAGAGAAGAGAAATTACTAAAACTGATAAAGGGCATCTACAAAAATCCTATAACCAGCAGATCTTCTATAGAAAAATTGCCATATCATACTAAATCATGAAGGAGTTACTGTTTACCCTCTACTATCTATCAGGAAGAATACAGGGATGTCCAATCTCATCTCTTTTATTCAGCATTGCACTGGACATTCTAGCTACAAATGTAATAGAAGTAAAAGGCTGTACATTTGAAAGGAAGATATAAAACTGTCTTCATTTATAGGCAACATAATTGTTTCTGTAAAAAATTTTCAAATAATCTACTAAAAAGCATCTAGAACAAATAAGTGAATTTAGCAAAGTCACAGGATGTGGTGCTGATATACAAATATAAATTGTATTTTTATATACTGGCAATGAAAAATTGGAAAATTAAATTTTAAAAGATGTATTATCATTTATGATAGCACCAAAACCATAAAATACTTACATATACATCTAACAAAATGCATACAAGATCTGTATGCTGAAAATATATCTTCAATCTGCAAACTAGATAAATGTCAATAATAGAGGACTAGAGGAATAATGTATGATTCTTTCAAATAAAGTAACACTTTTCAATCATTAAAAAAGACATTGCAGATAATTATTTATCAAAATGTGGTTTTAATATGTTATGTTTAAAAGCAAGTTTAAGAAGATACATGCAGTAAAATTTAATTTAAAACTATACATGTGTATGCAATAGCAATTAAGCTGAAACAGATAGACATCAAGGCTTAAATTACAATTACCTGTAATTGTAATTAAGATTATGGGTGTTTTAAACTTTTTCATCTATTTGCTTATCTGTTTTTCCTCATTGTAAAAAATGAACACTTACAGCTTGTGTCATAAAAAATAAACAATAAATATTTTATACACTAAATTTGGTCTCAATTAGCTTTCTTATATGGCTGATAAGGAAAGTTATGGAGTGATACACATGTACCATCTTTCTAAATTTCTCTTCATCCTTCCTATTTTTATCCAAGTAGCTCTCTAGATAAATTTGGCCCCAACTTTATCATTTTAACAATATTGATATTTAGGTGGTTCTATTTGACCTTCCTATTTTCCATGTTTTAGAATCTCAATTACATTCCCTGTTTCCCCCAAACACTTTAATATTCTCCCTCATATTTTGACATTCATATTCAATTTTGCCTTTTGGATTTCCTTTTTTAAATTTTCTTATTAAATTTGGTGTAATAATATGACATATCACTAATTCCAACAGTAGTTTTAATCAAACGATAATATAAATGATCACATTTCTATTTGTATTTTAAAATATCACTAAGTATTCATATATGTATATATTTTAGTTGAATACTGCTAGGGAATGTAATTTCTATTTTACATGTATTGTGTGCCTTGGAAAAAGTCACTAATTTACATTTTGAAATTATTATTATGTTAAAATATTCCTGAGTAGAAATCATATCCTAAATCATCAAAAAGGCTTTTGCTGATACTTTTTCTATAAGTAACCTATTCTCTCCTCCCCTTAAAAGGGTTGTAGAAATCATTACACATTGGTCAGTCATTAGATTTGAAAGAGAATACTGACCCAGGGTTCTAGCATATGATGACAGAATTGAATGAAAAATCAAATACTGGTAACTGATTTAATCATGACACATTTATAGCATTTAGGAGAACAGAATCAGGAGTAGTCAGACTGCTTGGATTCCAAATCCTGGTTTAATAGTCAGTGGACTTTGGAAAAGTTACCTAATCTTTCTCAGCCTCCATTTCCTCCTTTGTAAAATATGGATAATATTATTACCTTCCTCAGAGGGATGATGTGAAGATTAGTTTGAATCACTGCAAAAAGCACTTATAATAGTACCTGGAATATAGTAAAGACTCAATAAATATTGTCTGTTATTATTTGATAAACTGATGGTTTGGGGTGGGGAGTTTCAGGAAACAGTATAATAAACGTTAGAGTAAGAGGCCCTAATTAATCTAATGACAACTACATGACTGGCAAAGTATATTAACATTTACTTATTGAGTACTGGATTCCATGTACTGGTGCTAAATGCTATTGCATAGCATTATCTGGTTTAATGTAATCCCCCCAATAATCCTATGGGATAAGTATTAGCATCTCCATTTCATAAGCAGCATAGCATAGTAGTTAAGAATTCAGGCCCAGAATCAGACTTCTAGGATTTTAATCCTGGCTCTGCCATTTATTAGCTACGTGACCTGGGGAAGATCACTTAAAAATTCAGAGCTTCCCCCATCTCTAAAGTGGGGAACACTTTAAGCAAAGAATCCTATGTTATAAGGCAAATTTGAGGATTAGATAAGCTACTGCATATTAAGGCCTTAGCACAGTGCCTGGCACATAAATGATCAAAAATTTAGCTGTTATTATTACTACTAGAACAGATGATAACAAATATCTTGTTTTAGGTCACAAAGCTCCCAAGTTTTCAATCTGATGTTCTTTGCATGCATTGAACATGCAATATTATGCTTATGATGACAAATTATATTTTCTTAGTTTCAGTGAAGATTCTCATCTTTAAAATAAGTGTTGGATCTCTGGCTGTCCTGTAAAGCTCTCTTGTTAAACTAAAAGGCAATAATTTTGGACAGATTTAGATAGTCTAAGTAAAAAGTTGAACAAAAAGCAGGAGGGAGGCTATAGTAAAAGGTATTGCCTTTTTGATTTGAGTTTCGGCTTGACTGTTTTTGGCATATATGAATGCTTCTGATTTGTGTATATTGATTTTATAACCTGAGACTTTACCAAATTCATTTATCAAATCAAGGAGTCTCTTGGAAGAATCCATGGGGTATTCTAGATATAATATCATATCACCAGCGAAGAGTGAGAGTTTGATCTCATCTGCACCTACTTGGATACCCTTAATACCACCGTCTTGCCTAATTGCTAAAGCTAGGACTTTGAGCACTATGTTGAATAGAAGAGGAGCAAGTGGGCATCCTTGTCTAGTTCCAGTTCAAAGTGGGAACAGTTTCAGTTTTTCCTCATTTAGTATGATGCTGGCCATAGGTTTCTCATAAACGGATTTGATAATTTTAAGGAATGAGCCACCTATGCCTACTTTGTTTAGAGTCTTTATCATAAAGGTGTGTTGAACTTTGTCAAATGCTTTTTCTGCATCTATTGGGAGAATCATATGATCTTTTTTCTTGCTTTTATTTATGAGACGAATTGCGTTTATAGATTCGCGAATGTTGAACCAGTCTTGCATCCCTGGAATAAAGCCCACTTGGTCGTGATGAATTATTTTTTTGATGTGTTGCTGAATTCTATTAGCTAAAATTTTGCTGAGGATTTTTGCATCTATATTCATGATAGACATTGGTCTGTGCAAAGAATTCCTGAAGAAGACCCCCAAAGCAATTAATGCAGCAACAAAAATAAACAAATGGGATCTGATCAAATTAAAAAGCTTCTGAACAGCCAAAGAAACTATCATTAGAGCAAATAGACAACCTACAGAATGGGAGAAAATATTTGTTCTCCACACCTCCGACAAAGGTCTGATAACAAGAATCTACCAAGAACTCAAAACAATTAACAAGAAAAAATCAAACAACCCCATTTATAAATGGGCAAAGGAGATGAACAGAAACTTCTCCAAAGAAGACAGAATAATGGCCAAAAAACATATAAAGAAATGTTCATCATCTCTAATCATCAGAGAAATGCAAATCAAAACCACAATGAAAAACCATTTAACCCCAGTGAGATTGGCCTCTATAAAAATATCCCCAAACAACAAATGCTGGCAAGGACGTGGAGAGATAGGAACACTCTTACACTGCTGGTGGTACTGCAAATTGATGCAATCTTTGTGGAAAAGAATTTGGAGATTCCTCAAAGAGCTAAAAATATAATTACCATTTGATCCGGCAATAGCATTATTAAGCATCTACCCAAAAGAGCATAAGACATTCTGTTATAAAGACATCTGCATCTGAATGTTTATGGCAGCACAATTCACTATTGCTAGGTCTTGGAAACAACCCAAGTGCCCATCAATTCATGAGTGGATTATTAAAATTTGGTATATGCTTACAATGGAATATTACTCAATTTTAAGAAATGACAGTGAGCTAGCACCGCTCATATTATCCTGGATTAAGCTTAAGCCCATTACTCAAAGTGAGGTGACACAAGACCCGAAGAATGGGCCCCACTTGTGCTCACCATCAAATTGGTATTGACTGATTAACACTATGGTGCTCAAATGGTGGAAGTGTTCACTAGGGATTTGGGGGGTGGGGGGTAAACCCACATCTGAGCGACGTGGTGGGCACTGTGGAGGAGTGGGACATGCTTGAAAAATAGTTGGGGAGCGGAATTAGGGGTCTCAATAGGGGGAAGGAATTCCTCTAAAACTGATTTATGTGATTAACTGTACATTTTGGTAAATTCACTAAAAATCATTTAATTGTACACTTTAAAAAAAGATAAAATCTCAAAAAAAAAAAGCAGGAGGGGATCTTTCTGGGCAGCACATAGCATGTCAGCATAGATGCAAGGCAGAAAGGGAGATACCAGTAATGATATCTCTGTCACTTATAGCATGCATATTTGTGTGATTTGTGAACTATCTTGTTGTATTTTTCTGGTGGTTATGAGTATAGAGCATATATGGTCTATAATACTCTGGCAAATCTTACTGTGAAGTGCAAGTAAGCCAGGATTGTGCTTTTCTCCAAGCCAAAGATGAGATAAACTTGGTTCTTGGCTTTCCTCTCTGGAGGGATAGGAAGGTGGCATCTAATGAGAAAAAGGCAAGCATCAAAATGCACATTCATGAGGAAATCTTTCTGTGGAGACAACCAAGGAACTCCAGACAACAACCTTCTTTCGACAGCCTCAAATACCCTTAGTAAGATATAGCCTCTGAATTTGATAGCCAAAATCATTTTGTTTCTTTTAATAACAAAAGAGGTCATTTTAATACATTTCATAGCTTCACCATTAAATGGTATCAAACCAACCTGAGTTTTTTTTTTCCTTGAGCAATATGTTTGAAAGATCTTTTAAAAACTTTGAAGATCAAAATTAAGAAGTCAAAAAGGTCATGAGAGACATCTTAGCAAGAATACTGAATTTGGTGAAAAGTCCCAGGAAAACAATATGAGAGGATATGGCTAAGCATAATGCCTCTTTACTTCATTCTGAACCCTGCACCATTTATTTTTTATTTGAATTATTCTTTGAGGAAGCTATATAAAACTTTCAACACTAAATGAGAATAAAATGTAAATAGTCTATATTTGTGTTTGAGGAAAATTTTTGAAGCAAAATATTCATCAAAAGTATAGCTTCAAATAACTAAGTACTGTAAAGTAAAATTCACATTAACAAAAGGAATTTATCATTAAATCCTTGATCTGGGATCAGTTGTACTATAAGCTCCCTTACCAATTTTTTGGTTCCTGCAAATATTGAGCCAAAGGAAATTCTTGTCAAAACAGTCCCCTGAGATAACAGTAAAATCAAAAACAAATCTCCTGTTACCTTCATGTTGAGTAGGCTGAGGAGAACGAGGAAGAAGAGGGGTCATATTCAACATGAAGACAACAAAGATGAAGATCTTTATGATGATCTATTTCTACTTAATGAATAGTAAATACACATTCTCTTCTTTATGATTTTCTTAATAACATTTCCTTTTCTCTGGCTTATTGTAAGAATACAATATATAATAAACATAACATACAAAATAAAAAAAACAAATTTCCTGTTACAAATACAAATAAATGCTAGATAAAATATGACAATGTAATTTTAAAATGCATAGTCAAGGTTAAAAACAAAAAGAGTAAATTCCCTTGTGCCCAAATCAAAGAAGGACCGCAAAGTCAGAATGGCAAGTGGCTATTGAAATAGAGCAGCCTATAGAGAAATAGAGGAGAGATCTAGGAGTTTGGATTTTAACATCTACTCAGGAATAGGAAATAAAGAATCAGACCCATGTAGAAAGGCAGAATTAAGCTCCCTGCATAAAGCCTCATACTACAAAACAACATGTACCATATATGAAACAGGTAATAAGCAAACTCTGCCTACTAGCCAAGGAAAACGGAAAGTAGCAAAGTAGCTCATCATCTTCTTGGAACTGTGGGTAAAAAAAGAGTCAACTACAAGAAAGGGTCCCCAAATCTACATCATCCACAGAAGTAAGATCCCAATTGACAATACTTGCATGTTTCGGGGACCTGAATCCATGAAATAAAATTAAGAATAAGGTTGAAGAAAGTAAATTCTGCAGAGATCCCAAAGGGACAGTTAAATTGACTTATGGGATTCAATCCACAACCAAATAATCTGGCATGCCTAATGAAAATAACTCCATTGAAGACTGGTTGACATTCAAGAATAACAACAACAAAAAAATTGCCAGGAGTGAGAATTTGGACCCCCAGAAGTAGAAATAATTCAACATTTAAGATGTATTTAGTTTAACATCTTTTTAAAGTTTTTTTTAAAAAACAATTAAGGAAAGAATAGAAAAAATATAGTAAGAATCAGTAGATATCTAAATAAGAACTTCAAACAGTGAAAAAAGTGATTGTTGAACTTTAAAAGCTCGGTGTATTAAACAATATATTAGAGATAGCTGAAGAGAGTTAAATGAAATGGAAGATATGTCTGAGGACATCACTGAAAATGTAGCACAAAGAGATAGAGATGGAAAACATAAACAACATCAAAAGAAAAAGACATGAAAAATAGACTGAGAAGAGCCAATGCATGGCAATCAAGAGTTTTAGAAGCTTATAATATACAGGCAATATACAAAGCAATAATTGCTGGAAATTTTTCAGAATTTAAAAAAGTTGGTATTCCCAGATTCAAGTAACAGCAGCATCCTGAATCCCTAGTAGGATAAGTTACAAATCACAATTAGACACACTACAGTGAAATGACAGAACAATTAGCAGCCAGAGAGAAAAAACAGATGAACTACAAATGAAAGAAAGCCATGTCACCTGTAGATATTGCATCACCTATAAGAAATGTCTGAAAACAGTGGAATAATGTATTTATAGTGCTAAGGGGAAATAACAAACTAGTAAGCCATACAAAACTAAATGATCATCCTAAAGGCAGCATAAAATAAAGAATTTTATGGACATATAAATTGTGATTTTATTCTGTGAGTAATTCATAATTATATATAAATTATATAATTTATATATATTATATATAAATTATATAATTTATAAATTACTCACAGACTAACAGAATTACTAAATGATACATTACCACAAGAAAGAAATACAAGCCAGAAGAAAGATGCAAGAAACACCATCAATAAACAAAATGTTAAACACATTGATATATCTATTATTTCCACTACTAGTACGTAATACTTACACAGCACTTACTATGAGCCAGACACTATCATAAACACTTTACAATAATCCTATGAGATAGTTACTGACATAAATCTATCTTATAAATGACAAAACTGAGACTCAGAGAGGTTAAGTAACTTGTTCATGGTCTCACAGCTAATAAATGGCAGAGTCTGTGCTCATAACCACTTTGTTCTGTTGCTGCTTCAATAAAAGCCAACTATAGGGCCCGGCGTGGTGGCTCACGCCTGTAATCCTAGCACTCTGGGAGGCTGAGGCGGGAGGATTGCTCAAGGTCAGGAGTTCGAGACCAGCCTGAGCAAAAGCGAGACCCCGTCTCTACTAAAAATAGAAAGAAATTAATTGGACAACTAAAAATATATAGAAAATATTAGCCTGGCATGGTGGCGCGTGCCTGTAGTCCCAGCTATTCAGGAGGCTGAGGCAGAAGAATCGCTAGAGCCCAAGAGTTTGAGGTTGCTGTGAGCTAGGCTGACGCCACAGCACTCACTCTAGCCTGGGCAACAGAGTGAGACTCAGTCTCAAAAAAAAAAAAAAAGCCAACTATAAAAATTTTCTAATAAAGGTGGCAAATATAAGGTGAAACTAAACATCTAAATAATAGTAACATAGAAGATGGAAAGCATGAACTCAGAATTAAAGAAGCTTGCAGTCATTGTATTGTGCAGGAGGATAGAAATATTGATTAAATTTAGTTTGTGTTAAGTATAGAAAGTAAAGATTTAAGAATAAACACTAAACCCATGTCTGAGCGATGTGGTGGGCACTGTGGAGGGGTGGGACATGCTTGAAAAGTAGTTGGGGAGCGGAATTAGGGGTCTCTATAGGGGAAAGGAATTCCTCAAAAACTGATTTATGTGATTAAATGTACACCTCGGTAAATTCACTGAAAATCATTTAATTGTACACTTAAAGTGGAGTAAAGGCATGATATGTAAAGTATACTTCAATAAAGAGAAAAAAAGAATAAACACTGAAAAAATAGAACTAAAGTGTATCACAAAACAAAAGAAGGGAAAAAAGGAATAAATAATACTTGGTTACTCTAATAAGCAGGTAAAAAGGAAAAAAAAATTCTTATTGGAGGAGCCTACGTTTCTTCGAAGCAAGTCCCTGGCAGAACTATAACTTCCCTGCTGGAGCATTTCAGTGGGAGCCTGCAACCATTCTGGCAGCCCAACATACAGAAGTTCAAGTTTTCTCTGCCTCCTCTGCTGTGGCTGGGCCAGAAAGAGAGCTGGGAATCTGGTGCTTTTGTGTACCTTAAGGACAAAAACTGCCACCTCCCCGAGGGAGGATGAGGTAAACAGTCTTCACCCCCATCTTGCCTGCCTCTACTGGGAAAAGCCTGTCCTACCTGGAGACAAATCTATGACATAATTGCCCCTCCTACAACCTGAGCATACAGTGTATAGCCATTCTGGAAGCCATGGACACAATGGGTTGAGCTGCCTCCACCACTTCTGCAGCAGATGGGCCAAGTTGAGACCTGGGAATTTGGGCAATTTTCTGCCCTCAAAGATCAGACACCACCGTCATTGCTGAGACGGGGAGTTGTGAGTGGTCTGTGTGCCCCACAACTGCCTGCCTCTGCTAATCTCATGAAAAGGAGCCCTCTCATCCTGTGGCATGTTCATAGTGCATCCACCCTTCTTCTGCCAGAGCATACTTCTGGACCAGGAGATCACCCCACTACTCCCTACCACAGTCAAAACCTGAATTCAGGGAGGTTTGAGGTCAATGTTGCTAGCTCAATCTTAGTCTGGTCCTCCCCCCAGGACTCAAGCATACCATCTAGGGGCCTGGGGATTGGGGATTACCTAACATGGGCCACTACCAGTGGTATACCTGAACACTTACCCAGGGGTCTGATGTCAAACTGACCAAAATTGCCAGCAATGCCACTTGTTTTGTATAATACTTACCTGCACAAACAAAAAGGAAGTGTACCACTCCATCTCTACACTAAGGAGTAGAGTTCCCAGCAAAAGAGATCAGGCAAACTACAAAGCTATCTGGTTTGAACTGAGGGAAAAGCTTCCAGATGAAAAGGAATCAGCATGAGGAATCTGGAAGTATGAAAAAACAGGTTGTTTTAACACACTCAAAAGATCACATTAGCTCACCAGCAATAGATTCCAACCAAAAGGAAACTTTTGAAATGTCAGATATAGAATTCAAAATATAGATTTCAAGAAAGCTCAACAGGATCCATGAAAAAGTTGAAAACCAACAGAGAAACTAAAAAAAATAATTCATAACATGAATGACAAATTCATGGAACAGATAGATATCTATAAAAAAAATAACAGAACTTCTGGAAATGAAAGAGTCATTTAGGAAATTTCAAAATACAGCATAACATTTTAACAACAGATTAGACCAAGCAGAAGAAAAAATTTCAGAATTGAACATAAATCTTTTGGATTATCTTAGTCAGTCAAAAACAAAGAAAAAAGAATCAAGAGAAACAAAGTCTTTGAAAAATGTGGGGTTATGTATAACACCCAAACATAATAATCATATGTATCCCTGTGGGAGAAGAAGAAAAAGCAAAAAACATGAAAAGCCTATTCAAGAAGAATAATGGAGGAAAACTTGCCTAGCATTGCTAGAGATTTACATATCCAAATACTAGAAGCTCAATGAACTTTGGGAAGATTCATTGCAGAAAGGACTTCACCAAGGCACATAGTCATCTGATGGACCAAAATCAACATGAAGGAGAAAATTCTACGAGCTGTGAGATTAAAGCAGCAAGTAACTTACGAAGGAAAACCCATCAGACTAACAGAATTCTCAGAAGAAACTTTATAAGCCTGAAGGGAATGTGGTTCCATCTTTAATCTTCTTAATTGGAATAACTGTCAGTCAATAATTCTGTATCCTATAAAACTAAGTTTCATAAATGAAGGAGAAATAAAATCTTTCCAGGACAAGCAAATGCTGAAGAAATTTGTCACCACCAAAAAAGAACTTCAAGAAATGCTGAAAGGAGTTTTAAACATTGAAGTGAAAGTTTGATACTCACCAATGTAAAAATACCTAAAAAGTAAAAAAAAAAAAAAATCCTCACAGCATTTATAAAACAATAACACAAGGGAGAATACAAGCAAACAAGTAACAATCATAATGTCTGGAGCACTACCTGACATACCAATATGAACATTAAATGTAAATGGTCTAAATGCCCCATTTAAAAGATATAGATTGGCAGAACGAATTTAAAAAAAACAGCCCAAAATATCTGCTGTCTCCAGGAGACCCTCTTAACTCACAAAGATTCTCATAGACTCAAGGTAAAGGGGTGAAAAAAAAATAGTCCACACAAATGAAAACCAAAAGTGAGCATTGTAGCTATTCTTGTATCAAATAAAACAGACTTTAAATCAACAACAGTAAAAAAAAAAAAGACAAAGATGGTCATTATATGATGATAAAGTGATCAATTCAAGAAAATATAACAATCTTAAATATATATGCACCTAACATTGGAGCTCCCAGATTCATAAAACAAATACTACTAGACATAAGAAAAAATATAAACATGAACTTAATAATAATGGGGGACTTCAACACTTCATAGACAGAACCAAACAGATCATCAAGTCAGAAAATCAACAAAGAAGCACTGGACTTAAACAGGACTCTAGAACAAATGGACCCAACAGACATTACAGAACATCCTATCTCAAAACTGCAGAAAATACATTCTTCTCATCAGCACATAGAACATTTTCCAAGATAGATCATGTGCTAGGCCAAAAACAAGTTTCAGTATATTTTTAAAACATGTAAACCATATCACATATCTTCTCAGACCCCAGTGGAATAAAACTAGAAATCAATTCCAAGAAGAACTCTCAAAACTATACAAATACATGAAAACTGAACAACCTGCTGCTGAATGATCTTTGGATCAAGGAAAAAATCAAGATAAAAATTTTAAAAAATTTTTGAATTTAGTGACTATGGTGACACACACTACAAAAATCTCTGGGATACAGAAAAAGTAGTGCTAAGAGGGAAAGGTATAGCACTAAACTAAAAGCCTACATCAAACATACAGAAATATCACAAGTTAACATCCTGATGTTACACCTCAAAGCACTAGAAAAACAAGAACATTCCATCTTACGTGGGCACAGTTTGTGGCCCCCCAAAAAATTAAAATAGTAACATCAAATATCACTGATTGTGGATCACCATACTGATGTAATAATGATTAAAAAGTTTGAAATATTGTGAAGATTACCAAAATTTGACACAGACATGAAGTGATCACATGCCATTGAAAAAGTGGCACCAGTAGACTTAGTGGACACAGGGTTGCCACAAAGCTTCAATTTGTGAAAAATGCAACATCTGCAAAGTGCAATTAAGTGAAGTGCAATAACATGGGGCATGTCTATAATTCATTTTCACTTGAAAATGGGTAAAAGGACCTAATGAGAACATTTTGCTCAGGTATTTGTACAAGCCCCACCCATTTTCTAGAGCATCTGTTTTCGTTTGTGACATGCAGTTGCTTTGATTTCTCAGATTTCACTGTGAAGTTCAAAATGCATTATTTAAAATAACCATTTAAGATCAATGCTTCTGTTCTTGTGCCAGTTCCAAACTGATTTGATTATTATTGCTTTATAGTACAACTTGAGGTCTGGAAGACTGATGCCTCCCAGTTTGTTCTTTTTGCTTAAGATTGCTTTGGCTATACGAGGTCTTTTCTGGTTCCATACAAAGTGAAGAATTATTTTTT
>CAUYRT010014455.1:0-11059 GCA_963574885.1 Lepilemur ruficaudatus
CAATGTCTGAAAGGGTCTTCCCAAAATCGTCTTCTAGAATTCTTAAGGTTTCCTGCCTTAGGTTTAGGTCTGTTAACCATCTTGAGTGTATTTTTGTGAGAGGTGAGAGGTAGAGATCCAGTTTCATTCTTCTGGATGTAGCTATCCAGTTTTCCCAGCACTATTTATTGAAAAGAGATTCTTTCCCCCAATGTATTTTTTTATCTGGTTTATCAAAGATTAGGTTATCATATGCAGATGGTTTCATCTCTGGACTCTCAGTCCTGTTCCAAAGACCAATGCTTCTGTTCTTGTGCCAATGAAAGGCTGATTTGATTATTATTGTTTTATAGTACAACTTGAAGTTTGGAAGACTGATGCCTCTCAGTTTGTTCTTTTTGCTTAAGATTGCTTTGGCTATATGAGATATTTTCTGGTTGCATACTAAGTGAAGAATTATTTTTTCTAGGTCTGTAAAGAATAATGGTGGTACTTTGATGGGGATTGCATTTATTCTGTAGATCACTTTAGGTAATATTGACATTTTAACAATATTGATTTTACCGATCTATGAACAATGTACATTTTTACATCTTTTTACATCTTCTACAATTTCTTTTTTTAGTGTTTCATAATGCTCCTTGTATAAGTCTTTCATATCTTTAGCTATAGCAATCAGGCAAGAGGGGGATATTAAAGGCATCTAAGTGGGTGCAGATGAGATCAAACTCTCACCCTTTACCAACGATATGATATTATATCTAGAAAACCCAATGGATTCTTCCAAGAGACTGCTAGATTTGATAAATAAATTTGATAAAGTCTCAGGTTATAAAATCAATATACACAAATCAGAGGCATTCATATATGCCAAAAACAGTCAAGCTGAAACTCAAATCAAAAATGCAATACATTTTACTATAGCCCCAAAGAAATTTAAATATCTAGGAAAAAATTTAACAAAAGATATGAAAGACTTATACAAGAAGAATTACAAAACACTAAAAAAAGAAATTGTAGAAGATGGAAAAAGATGGTAAAATCTAATAAGTATTTTTAAGAATGGGCCTTTGAATCATTGAAATAGCTATGGATCTCCATCTTAAAAGATATCAATATCTTTGATATGTCTCATCAAAAATTGAGCCAACAAACCAACAAAATGTACTTTTCTCCTACTTACTCTATATTTTAGTGCTTTTAACTCCCGTCTCTCATGCCCATTGTAAATGTCATCTACCTTTACATGAAAAAAGCCAGAAGCATCAGTTGTGATATTACCATGTAGTGGTGCTTAAATTTCCTATTTTATGGTAATGGAAATATATTAGTATAGTCTCATTATAAAGGTTTTTCATAACATGACAGAAGAAAATTTATAGTTTCATATAGAAAAAATAAAATTTGTATGCAAAAATTTGAATTTCCTAAAAATCTGTCAAAAATGCAAAATGTATTGGATGAAAGAGTGACATTTTGGAGTCTAGTAATTCAGATAGAAAGTCATTGCAATATAGCAGGCAACTAGATTACAATCTATTCTGGGATGGCAAAAGTGAGAACTAAACAGACACATTTTATAGCTAATATGATTTATTTTACTTCTGCCTATATTGCCAGATCGATTTCTATTAAATTAATAGTCATATATATTTCTGTGCATTTGTTGTGGCTAGTCTTGGCTTAAATGTTTTAGTGGTTTATGTAATAATTTTAAACTATTGTGATATAGTAATGTATGTTGAGTTTCCCCATAAAAAGAACATACATAAATATAATAATCATTTGGGGGAATATATTGACAATTGAGAAACAGATATTTTACAGAGAAAGTGGATTATGAAGTACATTAAGCAATGTAGTACTATTTTAATGGGTACAAAGAACATGGGAGTATAGTGAGCAAAAAGATGAAAATCAATGGTTTACATGGGATGTCAAGCCCAAAATGAGATAGTGCCCAACTTTGTAAAAATCAAAGGAAATATAAAACAGGAACAACTACAGTGATGAGAGGGATAAGAAAGAAAAAAAAAAAACATTATAGAGAAGAGGTTATGTAAATGTTCCCTTACTCTTTTTCTATTATGGCCAAGATCCCCAAATAGACAAATATTTATTCATTAGGCTTAGAAGCTGGGTCATATTATTTATTTCTTCTTATAGTCTCCTTTGTGAACATTTTTTTTTTCAATACTTCTAAGAAAGTCTATCAGTAACATTAAGAGTCGTGCTTTACTTTCTAGGTTATGGTATAAACTATAATCTTCTATTTCAACTTTTCTAAATTATCTTTCTTTAATGCATTCGTTACCTTAATATGTAATATGCCTTATTTATGTATTTATTTATTTCCTACCTTCTCGGAATAGAATCTAAGCTTTATGAAGGTGAAGATTTTTGTTTGTTTTGTTCTTCAAAATCTAAATAACTTCTAGTGATTTAGAACTAGTGACTAGTTCATAGTAGGAATTCAAAAACATTGAAATGAAGAAGTGACTACTTTGGGATAAGAATATCAATGTCATATTTTAGATTTACCTGAGTAATAATTTATGCAAAAATGATATGTTATGATATAAGTGAATGCTAAAAACTACATATTTATAAATATCAAGCATTTATAAGCAATTTTAAAATACAAAGGTAACTCCTAAGCAGAGTCTTTCAAATTGTCTCCTGTGTTGCAATGTTGTCATGTTCTGATCTCTAATTTAGAACAAGAAAATTGAATAAAAGCTATCATACACAAATTTGTTTGTTTGGCCCCTGACTATCTAATATGGGTCACGAGAGGGTCAGTTGATATTAGTTACTCAAATATTCTTACCTTAAATTGTAATCTTTCCAATTAATTCCCCCAGAGAAGTCAGGGCTCGGTGTTATTAACTTCCTTTATGCTTCAGAGTCAAGAGAGGGTGAGCGGTCTTGATAAAAATGCAGATTTGTAAGTTGCATGTTTAAAGATTCAGTAGGCTTTGGACATACCAGTGACTCAAGTGCAGGTGGGGTAAGGATGTATATTAAAAAACACTGATTTAAACAATCCTTGCTAAAATAGTCTGACATGAAAAATACAGCAAAAGACATAAAGACACATTTTAAAAATGACAAATGTTAGAGTACATAAAGTCATCTGACTTTTGTTATTCTATCTTTACTGCTCACTCCTCTCATTTCTCACATGGGGTTCTATCCACTTCCCAAGTCAAATTTATCTAAATTATATTTCTGCAAACCCTCCTATAGCAGGGTTGGGAATTATTGGGCAATTAAGACTTGAGCACAATACAGAATTAAGACATATGCAACATAGATCTCATTTTCATAATTACTACTTTACAATGGATAAGAGAAAGAAAAAGGAAAGAAAAATGAACAGTAATTCAGGTACAAAGTGAGCTTGTATTAAACATAAGACAATGTAAGGTTGGTGAGCAAAGCCAGTGATTTGGTAGACAGTAGAATGTCAATATGACTTCAGGGACCCCGGGAAACACAAACTTGCTTGTATTTGACTCCAATTTCTCATTACAAGTTCTAGGAAGGTGTGCTGGCTAGATAGGAACTATAAACTTGAAAAGTGGTTGAGAAAATATTTTGAAATAATCAACCCTAACTCAATATCCATATTAATATCGACCAGATTCACTTTTGTTTATAGTTAACAATTACCCACTTGAAAAGAAAATACATAGAGAAAAGCCTCTCTTTTTGCATAACAGTTCAATTCTTTAGACAAGGATAATATGGTAAATAATGCAAGTGGATAATAAGTAGGAGGAGCTATAATCTTCATTATTTGATCAACATTTAGAAATTCCATCTGAGTACAGTGCATACCATCTGGGGGATGGTCAAGCTTGAAGCTCTGACTCAAGGCAATATATGTAAATTAAACATTTGTGCCCCTATAATATGTTGAAATTAAAATAAAATAAAATAAATAAAAATAAATTTCATTTGGTATCAACTTCTCTAAGGATCTAACTGAACTTGGACCTGATGGTGATGGGACACACTGAGGGACTAGTAGTAATTAATAATTTTACTGTCACAGAATTGAACTACTGAGCCACTTGGTAATTACTTGGGTAATATAATAGAAGTAAACAAGACTCACACCAGTTCCTGACCTAAAATTCTTGATATTGTGAAATCTGTGCAACAAAAACAAACTTGTGAGTTGTCCCCAAATTCCATGATCTAAACAATAATCCATAGGACAGAACTTGTTCAGAAATAAAAACCGATCAAACAGAAGATTGAGAAGGATGGAAACTTTGTGAACCTCCACCTTTACCCTTTACTTAGACATTGTGTTGAATTCTTGAGAAGCAGCAAGGCTTACAGAGGTCCTGAAATCATATGCTTGAAGAGAGGTAAGCTAAAGGTAGAAGTAATTTGACTTGGACATACTTTCTTTGTCTAATTAACCAAATGATACAATTACCCCAAGACAGACAAGTCCAATATATTTCTTTCGCTTCACAGTAGAGTTACCTGACATTAGAAAATGGGAATCTAAAGATATTTTAGATTTTTGCCTGGGTTTGATTATGGCTCGTGGGATTAGGTTATAGATAACAGAAAGGTGAAAATACTCATATTTTTCCTTGCTACCTAGAATATGTTGATAATTTATGGTTTCTGATGTGTGAATGTCAGACAGGAAGATTTGGAGGGAATCACATTTCATTCTGGCTTTCTGGAAGGCACGTGTCCCATAGGTCTCCTGAGTGATATAGTATAAGCTTCTGATTTGCTAGAATATGGAATGGCAATAAGACTCTAGGGACTTGAGGAAAGGCAAAATTTCTTGTGTGTGACTGTGGTTGCTCATTATGGGTTGTAGTGATATAGTGCTAAAGATATAATGGCTAGATGGGAACTGTCGAATTGAGTAGTTGTGAGAACATGTTAGTACAGGGAAAGGTAGTTAAGAGAATATTTAACACAAGAAAATATTGTTTATAAAATCTTCATAAATTATATTTCCTACTCTGAATCTGGGTCGAGACAGACTGAAACTTCTATTCCTGAGCAGACTAACAGGCCCCTGGGGTGAACTATGCTAAGATTTTTTTTGACAGAATATTCTCCATTCCACCCCAAAGTTGCAAAGGGCAATGGTTATAAGAGAGAGTCTAATGTTGCTAACAGGGTAGCAAAATGCATGTGTTAGTATCAGAAAAATGTATTTGAATAAAAATTCAACCCAAAGTTTCAAGCCTCAAGGTCAACAGGGTCTCAAGAAATTCAGAGGGCAAAGAGAAGAGTCATTCATAAATCCATAAATCAATAGAAATACATGATAAATACTATTATAGCTATGTATAAGAATTATGAAATTAGAAAGTGGGAAAATTGATTTTTCTGAATTTAGAGGGAGACAGAAGTTGAAAAGAGAAGATGATCTTCAACTGTTTTTAAAATAGAAATAAAGGTTTATTTTTAAAAAATAAGGAGGAGGTGGGAGGAGGGAGGAAGAGAAAAATATGATAGGTTGGTTACAGCTGAGGGAATGACTTCCAGGTAGAATAGTGAGATTCATCTACAATATAAAGACTATTTGGAAGAATAATTGGAAATGAGGCTGGGAGGAAAGGCTGAGGCCAAATAATAAATATTCTTAATGGAAATACACAGGACAAAATTATGACCTGACATTCTCTGTCTGTCTGTATTCTGTGAACATGAAGCAAAATAATATCTGGTTATCTCCTCTTCAGTTAGGTTTTAGAAGATACTTTCTGTCTTTAAAACTGCTAACTAGTAACCTGTAAGACAAGAAAGGACAGGTTCAATATATGAATGAACAGATGTTAATAGAAAGAGAAGACTTGCCTTCAAATGAAAGTTATTTGGATCTTCATAACATTGTATCTGAAATACATAAATAAATATGTCTATGATCATCTCTTATTCCAGAAATATGAGTAGCTCAACTCAAATGCTCACACATGGCTATTTAAATTTACATTTGGATTAATTAAATTAAACTTAAAAGTCAATTTATGGGTTGCATTAGCCATATTTCAAGCGTCCAATAGCCACACGTGTATAGTGTCTATTGTATCGGACAGCTCAATTTACATAATTTTCCCTTCATCACAGAAAATTCTATTCACCATGGCTGAAACTAATATATGCCAATCTTATATATGTAGGCTCATCTCATTATGTCCCTAGAAATTTCTTTAATCATTTATTTATATATTCATCCAGTGACCAACTTGTCCCAGTTTTCTCTAGAATTTCCCCATTTTAGTATTCAAGGGGGATGGGGATAAAAAAGACATTATTCTAGCTCTCATCAAGATTTTAAACTGGAGATTTGACAGCAATTAATTCTTGAGTATGTTCTTGTCTGCTTTCATGCTGGTTTATTCCATAGTACTAAGAGTTTGCATTGATTTTCGACCTTTAATCTTCTTTTCTACTACCTCATTCCTCTAGCATTCTATGAGAAATAGGGTTTTTCTCCAAAGATAAGATTGCCTCTGGGATCTACTGCTATGCTCTGGCTCTATCTACTGGAGTCCCTATCTTGCCCATTATTTGTGCGGCCACCACTGAAGTGGACGTTAGGGAATATACTCTGCACCGGGTTGTTCAACCCAGGTTTTCACAGTCACAGGTCTTTTTGTTCAAGTTCATGGTTTCCTTCAAAAACACCTCAGTAGACTTCTGATCTTTCTTCCCTCCATTCAGTTCCATAAGCCAGTAATTTTTACTAAATTTATTTCCAGGAAAGAAATCTTAGACCTATTTTTATCTTTTTTTCTTTGTCCTCAAGTCCCTTTCATTTTAATAGGAGTCAATTTAACTTTGAGACCAAATAAAATAATACGATTGGATAGAAAACTTTATATTTTATAGTTGGGAGCCTAGGAGCAGTTGACTTTCCATCTCGAGAGAGCTTTTAATTCCTTGACTCCTATCCTCTTAGATCTTTGCTCTCAAACAGCAAGTTCTTACCTGAGCTAATTTCTTTTTTATTAAAACTTTGCTAAAGGCAGCAACTAAAATTCTATCTGGATGGGCTCTATTGGATTTCTTCCCCTGGAACTACACTAAAGGTAGCCTCCTTGCCCTCTGAATTACTAGAGTCACAGTGTTATCAAGTGTTTTAAGTGTTTTTAATCAATACTTGACATGGGAATTCTTTCCAGTCTCTGCTGTTAGTTTTATCATTGTCCATCATATGGCAGTCAAGCTAAATAATGATTTCTGTATTAGGGTAGGCTAAGCAAAACACCAATTAGGTTCAAACTTATAATGGTTACATACAACAGAAATTTATTTCTTGCTTACATGGGAGTCTTGGACAGTATTCAGGTGAGTGAGGTGGCCTGCTTTGCATATTCAGAAACCCAAGATGAAGACCATTCTGTGATCTGCAATATATAACTTTCCAGATTACACGGTTTTCCCTTTAGTAGGGAGTGTGAAGAAACATGGAATAACTTACTGCAAGTGGTTGCTTATTTGGGGTGAATGGAGAGAGCGTTAGGCCATGTACTCTCATATTTCTTTGGTTAAATCTGAGGGATGTGATCAATCCTAACATCAAGGGAGACTATGAAATGTAGTCAAACTGTGCATCCAATGTGTGATGAGTACTATCAGTCTCAGATACAAAGATCCTCACTGGTAAGTAACAAGTGAATCAACTCAGCATTTATTCATTTTCCAAAGCACTGATCAAACATTGCATGCCAGGCTGTTTCTTCTCTGGTATAAGCTCATGGTTTCTTGGTGTACCACTCGATTGGCCACATAAACCTTCACTCTCTTCTTTTTATCCCCAATCCATGTTAACTTCAATCTTATACTTAGGAAAAGTAAACTTCTTCTGAATATTTTGGTCTTGGCTTAGGCAAGGGCACTTTGAGCCTTAGAGTATATCATATGAGGTTTTTTTTAAAATATGTTTTTTATTTTATTTTATTTTATTTCAGAATATTATGGGGATACAAATGTTTTGGTGACATTGATTGCTTTTGTACTGCTTGAGTCAAAGTTATAAGTGTACCCATCAGCCTGATACTGTACTTTGTACCAAATAGGTATGATTGCACCCATCCCCACCCCCCACATGATTTCCATTCAGTTTTACTTCCATCTGTACATATGAGTGATGATCAGTTAGTTCTAATTTAATGGTGAGAACATGCGGTGTTTATTTTTCCATTCTTGTGATACCTCACTTAAGAGGATGGTCTCAGTTCCATCCAAATTGTTGCAAAATGTATTAATTCACTTTTTATGGCTGATTAGTACTCCATGGTATACCTTCACCACATTTTGTTAATTCACTCATGGATTGATGGGCACTTGTGTTGATTCCACATCTTTGCGATTGTGAATTGTGCTGCAATAAACATTCTAGTGCCCATATCTTTTTGATAAAATGATTTTTTTTCTTTGGGTAAATACCCAGTAGTGGGATGGATGGATCATATGGTAAATCTACTTTTAGTTCTTTGAGGAATCTCCCTACTGTTTCCAACAGAGGTTGAATTAGTTTGCAATCCCACCAACAGAATACAAGTGTTTCTTTCTCTCCACATCCAAGCCAGCATCAATGTTTTGGGAATTTTTGATAAAAGACATTATCACTGGGGTTAAGTGATATCTAATTGTGGTTTTTATTTGCATTTCTCTGATGGTTAGAGACTTTAAGCATTTTTTCATATGTTTATTGATCATTAGTCTCTCTTCTTTTGAAAAGCTTCTGTTCATGTCTTTTGTCCACTATTTAAAGGGGTTCTTTGATGTTTTCTTGCTGATTTGCTTGAGTTATTTGTAGATTCTAGTTATTATGAGTTCTTTTATGGTTTTGCAGTAGTTATTATGTATACTTGCTTGCACTGAAAGAGTGTTTGGAGTGAGCTTATTGAAGTCAAAATGATATCCTGCCACACTGTTTCCTTTCTCTCTGGTGAAAGCATTGATAATTTTAGACGAATCAGCAAACCGTTTTCTACCCTTATAAGATATGGACTAATGTAAGTGAGAACACAGACCATGTGTCACCTTAGACTAAAACATTAGAAAATTTGCTAGGACAATTTTGCACTGCTGGAGTTTGCTAAATACTTCTTCCATCTTTTAGCAACTTCTTAAAATAAAAGAAAGCATATTACAAAACTGGCCATTGGGGTCATAGAGTGAAAAAAAATATGTTTTTTTTAGTGGAGAATTTTCTATCTGGGGACTATAAACAAAGGCACCTGAACGAACTAATCTGGAACCTGGAAAAGTTACAAAACCCTAAAAGATGGAAAATTAGAAAAGAAAAACTTGGCACTCTAGAAGGAACCTGGCCCATAGATATCTCATAAACATGTAATAATCCTTCTATGCCCGGAAAATACCATTATTGATGGCAAACAGCCTGATTTCGACAGTACAACCAGAATTACACATATATACAAGTGCAAATTATTATAATTTTTGTCATTGGAGGTAATACCCAGAAAAACAAAGTCTGAAAGAGTGCCAAGAGACAAATTTATATGTTTTAAAAAAAGAGTCACTCAGGATGCCTCTCCTAGACCAAAAATTATATCTTAAAAATACCTCCAGAATTGATCACAAATAGAATATAAATCTATTCAGTTTTTATGTAGGTTTTATTGTCAAGGACAACCCACTTTTGGCTGTGAGAGTATATGATTTCTCAACCCCCCCAGCAATCCCCAGACCCTAAAATTTGAACAGACCTGAAATGGCCTACGGAACAGAGGGAATAGTGGCAGAGGAAATAGAGTCAACTATTTACAGAAATTTCTCAAGGAAAGAAGAATCAACAAGAATGAAATGCAATGGCTGAGGTAGACTCTTTCAGAAAACACAACTAAAAGTCTTAGATTGCAAAACAAAACAAAACAAAACACCACTTACATGATATCATAGGAATAGCTTCTTATTTTATTTTAACTTCCTGTGATATCTGCTATGAACTAGTGGCCACTAAATTTCTCCAAATGAGTGTCTTATTATACTTTCCATATGCTTTTTCCATATTAATATATTGGAAGTCTTGGGCCTAGTTAAATTTATTTATTTAACGATAGATTGTCAGACCACGGTAAGTTACAGCCAAATTTCACAAAGAGGCATGGTTTGCGTATCATCCACAGAGAGATCCTGGGTATAAAATTGAATATAATAACATCAGATTTTTCCTTCCTTTTAAGAGGAGTTAAGTGTCTGTATATGTGTGTGTGTGTATATGTGTGTATCCTCAGATATATTTTTAGAAGTCATTTATAAGAAGAGAATTTTGTAATTGGGTGGCCAAAGAGTTAGACTGAGATTTATATTTATTGGCTGCCAATTTTTTTATAACTATAGTTCATATTTTCTAGCTATGTAGTTTAATTGTGATTGAACATCACCATTGCGTTCAAAAATATGACTGATCGGCATAATTCAATTAAAGTACTCCATTCCCTATTTATAAATCTAATAAGGCTTGTGGATCTTCTTTAATTTCTTTTCTGTTTTTTTTCTTTTGCTGGATTTGAAGAATGTAATAATGTAATCTCGGGAAATACTAGCCAGACATCTCTCAGATATAAAATGAGAGTTTCCCAGGAAAGAATCCAAAACAAAGCTGATGATCTAGGATGTATATAGATGAAATTGAACCCTGACTACATTGTTTGACCTATTCAATAAAAATTGAATTTTCATTTGTTTTATATAAGTTCCCATTTTTTTTAAAAGCTGATTTGAAAGCAGTTTCTTATTCTTGCAACCAAAGTACACTAAATAAAAAAATAACTGTTGAGAAAAAAAGTGGTTAAGGATTAGACATGAAAAATGTATATTGGTAAGATTTACATAACTGAAAATATTTAAAATAATAACTAATATTCTTGGCCATGCCAAGATTTCCCAAGAAAAAAGTATTCAAAATGTACTTCAGCAAGGTTCCTCTACTGTTTATTTTTCAAACAGCACATTTTTAGACAACCTCATGAACTACTCCACTAGACTCAATAATTTCATTCAAAGGAAATGATCAAAAAGCCATAAATTTGGATAATTCATATAGATGAGTGAT
>CAUYRT010014456.1:0-11883 GCA_963574885.1 Lepilemur ruficaudatus
GTAGTCCCAGCTACTCGGGAGGCTGAGGCAGGAGGATTGCTTGAGCCCAGGAGTTTGAGGTTGCTGTGAGCTAAGCTGACGCCACGGCACTCACTCTAGCCCGGGCAACAGAGTGAGACTCTGTCTCAAAAAAAAAAAAAAATATATATATATATATATACACACACACACACACAATTGTCATTTATCAATAAATAAATAAATAGTAGGAGATAAGGAAATGGAGATTGTATGCAACTGTGATTATCTCAAGAAAAGTGACTATGAAGGGAAATGTTAGGCAGCACTGAAGGAATAAGTTGCTTGGAGACAGAATTTTTTAAAATTTATTTTGGAGGTGTGATGTGTAGGATCCTGTGAAGAGAAAGAGGTTAATGATACAGGAGAGAGAATTGGTAGTTCAAGGTCTCAGGGAAAGCAGGAGGAGCTAGGATCTTGAGCCAGAGTCTTGTAATACAAGATGATAAGAAAAGGATGGGTAGGAAAATTTGTAGGCAGGATGACAAATGTATTGAGTCCTCAACTGATGGCTTCCATTGTCTCTATAGAGTAGAAGATGAAGTCTGAGAAGATTTAAAATAGTCATCCCAGAGTAAAAGAGCACACAGATTGAGGTTGGTGGCTATAAAGTTATTCTGATACACATATACCCTGGTGTGATATTTTATTTCTCCATCACTTCTCAGCTTCCCAAATGACAGATGTTGAATGGTTTGTTTTGGGGATTGGGGAAGGAAGGGCATTTGTAAGTGATATATTAGTCTAAGGAAGCAGTGTTCCAGAAGAGAGAAGGAAAGGTAATGCTAGAAAGCAAAGTGGATGTATTAAGAACAGAGATAGTCAATAAACAGGTGATGACACTGGCAGGAAAAAGAAGGTAGGGAAATAAACAATGGGATCAAGGACTGTAAAGGAAATGGTTCAGAGATATGGGTGGGTTTAAGCCAGTTTAGGAGATAACACTGAGAACATTGCCTGTACTCTGGGGCCATTTTGCTTAAATGTAGCTAAGCTCATTTCTCAGAGTGGTGATCAGATCTGAGGAAATTGCCATTGTGCATGAAGGACAATGAGTTTGTAATAGTGCCAATGGAGAGGAAAGGATAAATTTGAGATAAATATGGAAAGGAGAAGCAGAAGGATGTGGTCATAAAGACCTGATGAATGCCAGACTTCCAACTTAAAGTTGAAAATAGGGTATTTAATTATGTGTTAGCAGGAACTTCCAAAAGTTGCCTACTGAAATGGATCAGTTTATATATGACTTGGGTTGCTATCAGAGTCTCAGAAGGAAATAGATGGCCCACTAAAATAGAATTAGGAGAGATATACAAAGGTGCAAGGTTTTGAGAAACCACAAAAATTATTATATAACCTATTAGCTACCAACAGTTTCTCTTTACTCTCTCTAGGCTTGCTGGTGGAATCTGAAGGCAGAGATGACTGTGTGAAGAGAGCTTCCTAACAGAGGCTAAGACCTTTGACTGAGGAATTCAGTCCATGAGGATGCCTTTGATTTCTGGCAGGTTCTCACCACTGGCCAAACCCAACAGGAAACTACAAGACAAGAAAGCCCATTGAGTTCATAATGGTCAGTTTCTACAGGAAAAGAACAGGAGAAGAAGGAGGAAGGGTGGATCTGGAGGACAAATAGGTCACCTCAGCTGGCTTCTGTAAGGAGCCTCAGCCGTTCCTGGAGCATAGGTGAGACACTAGATAAGAAAGGCATGTTGCAAAGCAATCCTGAGGAAAAAGAACAAAGCTGAAGTCATCATACTACCAGATTTCAAAATATACATCAAAGCTGTAATAACCAAAACAGCATGGTATTGGCATAAAAACAGACAAAAAGACCAATGGAATAGAAGAGAGAACCCACAAACTAATCCATGTATCTATGGACAAGTGATTTTTTTTGGCAAAGACATCAAGAACACTCACTGGGAAAAGGATAGTCTCTACAATAAATGGTGCTGGGAAAATCAGATACCCATATGCAGAAGAACGAACTAGACCCCTTACCCTATATAAAAATCAACTCAAAATGGATCAAAGATCTAAATGTAATATTCAAAACTATAAAACTCATGGAATAAAGCCTAGGGGAAATGCTTCAGGACATTGGTCTGAGAAAAGATTTTATGAATAGGACTTCAAAAGCACAGGCAACAAAAGCAAAAATAAACACTGGTATTATATCAAACTAAAAAGCTTCTGCACAGCAAAGAAAACAATCAACAGAGAGAAAAAATAATTGACAAAATAGGAGAAAATATTTTGAAACTATTCATCCAACAGGAGACTAATATCCTGAATATAAAAGGAACTCAAACATCTCAACAGCAAACAAACAAACCAAAAACAACAACAACAAAAAATCCAAGTAAAAAAATTGGGAAATGAACATTTTTCACAAAAAGACATATAAATGGCCAGCAGGGCTATAAAAAAAATGCTCAACATCACCAGTCATCAGGGAAATGCAAATCAAAAACCACAAAGAGGTGTCATATACCTCAGTTAGAATGGCTACTATCAAAAAGACAAAAAATAACAAATGCTGGCAAGGATGCACAGGAAAGGAAGCCCTGTGCGTAAACTGTAGGTGGGAGCGTAAACTAGCATCGCCACTGTGGATAACAGTATGGAGGTTCTAGAACTACCTTATGATCCAGCAATCTCACTACCGGGCATTTATCTAAAGGAGAGGGAATCTGTATATTGAAGAGACATCTGCACCTCTATGTATATTTCAACTCTATTCACAATAGCCAAGATATGAAACCAACCTAGATTTCCAACAACAGATGAATGGATAAAGAGAATGTGATATCTATAGACAGTGGAATACTATTCAGCCATAAAAAAGAATGAAATCCTGTCATTCACAGCAACATGGATGGAACTAGAGGACATTATGTTAAGGGAAATGAGCCAGGAACAGAAAATTAAACACCACATGTCCCCATTCTTATGTGGAAGCTAAAAAAAGCTGATTCTATAGAAGTAAAAAATACAACAGAGGATACTATAGCCTGAGAAAGGTAGGGGGAAGAGGGAAAGATTTACTAAATGATATAAAATTACAGCTAGATAAGGGGGATAAGTTCTATTGTTATAAGCACCGTAGGAAGACTATAGTTAACAATAATATATAGTTTAAAAGAGGTAGAAGGAGGATATTGAATGTTCCAACACAAAGAAATGATAAATGTTTCAGATAAGGGATATGCTATAATAATTACCCTGATCTGATCAATATACATTATATGTTTCAAAACCTCACTATGTGCTCCATAACTATAAACAATTATTACATGTCAACTTAAAGAAGAAAACAACAAAAACACAAACAGAAAAGAAAGATATGCCAGCACTTTCATTTGTTGCAATAGTTACTTTTTGAATCATTCAGTCAGCATGTCATGCCTTCACCCACCTCTCTGCTTGTTCCCAAAGAATGACTACCCTGCTTCTCTGTCATACTCCCCCTTGCCTCTTTAAAGCACATGTTTGATACATCAGTGTGTTACAGTGGCTTTTCCAGACTGTGTGTCTACTTCTCTGGCTTTTCCAGACTATGGAACAAACCTATTCTTGGAGACTTCTAACCGATTGGTCACATCCTTAAATTCAGCAGTTCTTTCTGGTTTACCCAACCCCACCAGCAGCATCAAATATCAGTCTGAAAACTCTGTGGAAAATTCTAAGATGGCTATGATTCAAAGACCCTGAGGCTCTCACATCCGACTTAACAGCACTGAGGGAAAAAGCCCTCTGCCCTGCCTGCTGAGGATGCTGATTTCATTAGCCACCTGCTAGAGAAAGCTGTGATACTAACTGTTATTCTTTCAGGCTTCATCTACCTTGACTCAATTTACTGCCACAGGCTGCTCAGACTCTCAATGTTGCTGCCAGAGGGATTTTCAAGTAATTTTAAAATGATGACAACTGCAGATGCCATTTTATGAACAAGCATTCATCATAAAAATATCTTTACAAGGAAGACATTATCTTCTATATTGAAAAATTTTTTAAATTCATTATTTGATCTCTTTCTACGTTTCTGTGAGCTTTGGTAGAATTCAGTTCCCTGCACACTACAAAAGCCAAGAAAAACAAATACTTACTTTTCTGAACCTTAATAGCTGGGTGGTATGGATAAGAGGCTTAAGCTCAGACAATCAGTTGCCTTTGCTGAACTTTGAATCTGGGACAAAAGATACAAAGAAGGGAATAGTTAGGATTCATTCCAGTAGTGCTCAGCGGCAGTAGTGCCAATAGCAATGTGCCATCATGGCAGTGGTTTCAGCAGTATCCAGTATCCAGTGATGGCAGTGCCAGTGGCTGTACCCAGTGTTCAGCAGCAGAGCTGTGTCACCCTGACCAGGCTGTTCCTATGCTGAGATCTTGGCCATAGTACTAGACACCTGACTTGCCCTTCATTCCTGCCTAGCTCTCTAGTGTTCCCAAGCATTCCATAAGCTACCAATTATCCTTCCAATAAATTTCTTTTCTCCTAAATTATCCAGACTTATTCTCTGTTCATTGAAACCATAACTGTGTATTTTTTCAAACAAGAAAATTAAGGCCCTGAAAGGTTAAGAAATGTGCCCAAATCTTGTAACTAGTAAATGATAGAGGTGGATTTCTAATGCAGGTCTGTCTGATTTCTGAGTATGAAATTTTCTCTTTAAATCACTACATCTACATTGCAGGTATACACTTCATCTTCTAGGTGGGTGTTCTAATGGCTAACCAAGCTTACGGGTTAAACTAGTCAAGGTATGTGGTGATTTTATCTTCTTTTCTAATGTGTATAACTGGGAAATCAGGGAAATGGCAAACATGGTTATCAAATGACTCTGGAGGGAGAATGGGATAGCAAATGCCATATGTGGATGAGTTATCCAGACTTCTTTACAGGTTACTGTGAACAATCTTGGCAAGAAGTCAGGCTTAGATGGTGGTCCAATATGTACACATGTCTGCTGATGAGGTCAGTTAGGATTCGGTGAGACCTTGCCTACTAACCTTGGGATGGCAGAGAAGCATGCCTCCTGCTCTCTGGAACTGACAGTAACTTCTTCAGTGAGCACAGCTTAGAATTCCTGAACTTCTAGGAGACCAGACAATTTGTGCAGGATTTTATTTACGCCACTACCCCTTCCTAATTCCTGGGAGCCTAGTAAAAGAAAAAGCTCAGGACCTGCTGACTTTAAAGTTAACCTCACCCCAGGAGCACTCCAGTTGTCTATGGAGATGAAGGAAGGGCAGGCAATGACAGTTTGGGTAACTACTGACCCTAAAGCATGAAGATTTCACCATTTAGTCACTATCATTTATGTTCAGCCATAGCTTTTACCACCCACAGGATTGTGAATAGGAGATTTGATTACTAAATTTTATCTACTTAGCCTACTGTCATCAATATTTGTTATGTCAGAGAAGTTAGGCAAGGAAAAGAAATAAAGGCGTTCAAATTTAGAAAAGAAAAAGTCAAATTGTCCCTGTTTTCATGCTACATGATCTTATATATATAAACCCCTAAAGACTTCACAAAAAAAATCCTTAGAACTAATAAGTGAATTCAATAAAGTTTCAGGATATAAAATAAACATATAAAATTTAGTAGCATTTCCATATACTAACAATGAACTATCAAAAAAAGAAATTAAGAAAACAATCCCACTTATAATAACTACAAAAAATAACAAAATACTTAGGAATAAACTTAAGCCAAGGAGGTGAAAGACCTTTACACTGAAAACTACAAAATGTTGATGAAAGAAATTGTGCTACATGATTTTGTCTAACTGTAGGATAACATAGGTGTTCTGAGCACATTTAAGGTAGCCTAGGCTAAGCTATGATGTTCAGTAGCTTAGGTTTATTAAATGCATTTTTGGCTTATGATATTCTCAATTTATGATGGGTTTATCAGGACATAACCCCACTGTAAGTCAAGGAGCCATCTATATTTAGTTATCTATCTACCTGTGGGGAAACTTTCATATGACATAAAACCTAGAAGTTGTGTAAAGCTGAATTCATTTGACTACATAAAGTTTTAAAATATGCCTGGCAGAATATATTTGCCAAAAGTCAAATAAAAAAACTTGCTAAGCTATAATAATAAATATTTCACTATGTATCTTATTTGAGTTTTCCCCAATATTTAAAAATATTGGCCAATTCTTTTTTCTCTTAAGGATCTTTTCTAGTTGGCTTTTTTGTAGTTCTCTATCCTGTTTTTCTTGTTATTTTTTGTTGTGTCCTTCACAAAATCTTTTTTTCCCCATGAAGAATATAAACATTGGCTTTTTCTAAAGTTCAGTCATTGGTGCTCCTGTTTTTGCTGTGCACATGCTCTAAGAGTGGTTTTAATCATTTTATAGCATTAGATAACACTTTTATGTATTAATATATGACTTTCATACCTATATATCTGAATTAAATCTACATCTTGGGAAACCCCTACATGCCTGTCCCACAAGCAACTGAAACTCAATCATTGAGATATAATATTAAATTAACCTTAAAAGGTATCATGTTTAATTAGAATGAGATCAGAGACAACTTTTAAACATTGCTTTCTCTATCACTATAAGAAACTCTTTAAGATAAAATACCATTTATAGGCTATCTTTCCATAACAGCTTTCCATTATTCTCATTGAGCTAAAATACTTCTGTAAACCAACATGTGTCTGGATACTCTGAATTTCCACCAAATTCTGATAGGGAGAATGCTGGGGAAACTGTGTTTCCTCCTATTGCTGAGTTTGATGAAATAGTGACTGGCACATGTCATATGTTTGAGAAATATGAGTTTTATATAAATACAAAATTTTAAAAAGTTGACATGGCTCTAAATTGACCTATAAAACATGGATTTTTAAAGTTAAAGTGCTCTTAGGGATAAGATAGCATCAAAGAGCTGATCCCATACAGTTAACTGTGTCTTCAAACAAGATGTACTATCCATTTTTTGTTCCACTCTTTGCCCCTGTTTCTATACAGAAGTGAGAAGAAGTTATTATGGGGAGTTCTAGGAGACAGCTTGGGAAGGTATTATAATTTTTAGAGCTGGTAAAATCTGCTTCAAAACTTTCTTCCCTATCTCTCAAGACTTGAGGTCTAAGTATCTACTGCCCAAAGAGTCTGTGTTAATTCAAATTAATCCAAGATTGTAGGTGCCCTAAATACCAGGGGAAATTAGGTCAATATGTCTAATACTAAACTCATCACTTCCCTGACACCCGGGGATACCTTAAATCTCTTATTTCAATGAATGTTACTATTGTGTACTCAGCTTCCCAAGCAATCAAGCTGACTCATGCCTGGCACCTTCTTTTTCCTTAACCTTATGTTTAATGAGTCCTATCAGTTTGACAGTCTGAAGGCCTCTCTAATCCATCCCTTTCTCAACACTGTCTCTGCCTCTGTTAAAGGCCTCATTAATTTATTGTCTGTTTACTACAATAGCTCACTGATCGGTCTCCCTACCAATAATTTCTCTACGCTGATGTCAGAGAGCTCCTTCCCTTGTATAAATTTGGCCACATCGTTGTCCTGTTTGGAATGCTTTATGACTCTGCAGTTTTTTGAATAAACTCCATGCTCCAGCATGCCAAACCTCTGTTTTCTCCTCCTGCCTCTTCTCCCATCTTCCCTTCCTCACATTCTTTGTTCTTGGCATAACTGTGGTTGCCTGAAATCACCATGCTCTTTCTGGCCTCCATGCCTTTTAATGTTTTTCTTTCTGCTGAAATGCCCCCTCCCTATTTATTTTTAGCCAACTACCTATGTCCTTTAAGATTCCACCTGGTTCTCACATCCCTGAGAATTCTCTTGACGCCTCTGTCCAAGCAGAATAGAATGTCCTCTTCTTTGCTCTAATTGAGAGCTTCCACCCTGTGCTCACCTCTTAACTCACAACACACTCTACAGTAGAATTCTTACCTGTCCATGTACCTCTCTCTGCAAGAATGTGAGTTTATTAAAGATTAATTTTATCTCTGCATTCCATGTGATTAGCAGAGTTCCTGATGTACTGTAGCACTAGTTACCTATTTTATGATGAAAGAGTGAATAAATGAAATCTTATCATCCTTTTTCCCTAGGAATATTAGGCCTTGGAGATGAATTCTTCTGATAAGGGAGTGAAATCATTACAAGGGATTTCTTTGGCTCACTCTCTTGGGTCTTATATTTTACTTTTCTCTTGGAGTAGTGTCAAGTCATGCAGAATTGTGTTCTGTTAAATCATATAGAATTGCATTTTATAGCCCAAGGAAATGATTATTTGGAGGTACACTCAACTCTAGAGAGACAGAAGGACTATAGTTGCATAGTGCTAGATACTTGAAGTCTATGCTTTTGGTAGAGAAGAAAAGAGATTATCTATGTTATTTACCTGGCTCATTAGGAGGAAAAATGGTGGGAAGGAATTCTGGGCATATTCTGTATACAGGAAAAGAGTGAATTTGATTTGAGCTTTCCCTGGCCTTCATCATTTGGGATCCTAAGGGTAGTGGTAAGCAATGTCCTTCCATGATTCCTCTTGTAATACACCTGGTACCTAAGTGTCCTGAAAGCCTCCCTTCTGTATCCTCACCTCTTCTGCTTCCCTCAATCCTAAACATAAACTAGAATTTTCTAAGGTATTATAGAGAGACACAGAGTAGACTGAAAAACCATCATCTGAGCCCTTACCAGGATGACAAACTCATCCATGTTTCTCTCTGCCTGTTTCCTTCCTCCCTCTTTATTTTAATAACTGGAGTGTTCCACACTCCTACCACAGTTGCATCAAAAATGTTAGATATGTTTTTAGGGCACTGTGGGAAAAATAGGAAAACACTGAATTAGGTCACCTCCAAAGGAAACATCTCAACTTACGAGCTTTATTTCTCAGTGTAGTACAAGCCATCATCACTGTTTACATATTCTGACCATGGCTGAGAGTCGTTCAATTCAATTTAGTTCAGCAGACCATTGCTAGGCCCTGTGCCAGTCCCTAGAATCCAAAAGAAACATTGACAACAGCATCCACTAGGCCATGCGGCAACGTGAGGAGAGAAGTTCTTGGCAAGGCTTGAGCACTGCAGAGGATGAGAGCAACCCTCGCCAAGCCTGCCCTAACTGTGGTGGAGTGTGGTAGGTGACTTCTACAACGGCCCCAATGTGGAATACCCTTGAGTGTGAACTGGACTTAAGGATTCCCTTCTAATGAACAGAACTCACAAAAGAAGTACTACTGTGTCACTTCTGAGATTAGGTTATAAAAAGACTGCTGCTTCCATTGGGGGTGTTAGAATGATAGGACTTGGTGAAGCAGAAAGAGGAATAAAAAATTATGTCCAGATTTTTGGTTTGAATAACTAGACAAAAGTGGTATCATTTACTAAGAGGTAGAAGATTAGATTTAAAAAAAAAAGAGACAGAGAGAGAGAATTTAAAGAGGAAAAGGTTCTTAATGATGATTTTTGGATTTGGATGTTAAGTTTGAGATGTCTACTTGACATCCAAATCTAAACGTCTGGTAAGCAGGTCGGATTTATGTCCGCAGCCCAGAAAGGCCATTTGGGCTCGAGCATAAAGGTGGGTGTTTTTGGCAGGTTGATATTTAACCATGGGGCAGTATATTGTCCTGAAAGAGTACAGAAGGAGCAAGAATAGGGGCCCAGGATTCAGCTTTTAGTAACAATAATTTTTAGAGGCTGTATGAGGAAGAAGAGCAAGTTAGCAAAGCACAAGAGAATGAGAAACAACTGCCAGAGCAGTTGGAGGAAATCCAGGTGTGTGTTCTTGTCGAAAGAAGGGGAAGGAAGCTTCTCAAGAGGGAGGGAGTGGTCAACTTGAACAAATGCTGCTGAGAGGGTGAGGGAATTTAGAAATGGGAAGTGTCCATCTGATTTGGCCAGATGGTGACCTTGACAGGAATAGTTCATACTTGCAGACTTAAGGGTTAAGATGAGCACAAAAAACAAATGGTTCTAGACAACATTTCATATGACAGGTCTTTAGGAGATCTGTGCACCTGTTAATTTCAGTTTGATTTAAAGAATACTCATTTTAGAAAATGAAAACATAATATATTTGAACTCCTAATACCTTATTTAAAGTAGCTTTGCAAATTGCTTCCAAGAATGACTGGCCCTCTTTCTGGCCAGGGGATTGAAAGATCAGAAAACAAATACAATCAGCTCTTCCTTCTCCTTACCTAGCAATAATTGTTAGTTGCCCACACAGTAGTGAAAATACTTCTTGATATGATTGAATTCAATATTGAATTCAATAATTCTTCTAGCACTGTCTATAAATAGTGCAGTACACTTCTAGTGACTATGTTGGGTAAATAAGGGCTCAGAAATACGTAATACAAGTGTCAAGGTTACCTGGAAAGGAAGTCACAGTTTTGAAAAATATACCACCTCAGGGAAAGAAGCCTTCAGTTTAGCCCCTCGGCAGCTCAGCAGCACAGAACAATGCTAGGAAAATTAGCTGCACGACTGAATCAGTATGACGTGGTCAATTTATTCATCGTCTATTTTTACAACAATCTCTTAGAGCTGATGCAAGATTAATAAATGTGGTCTGTGCATAACTCTGACGCTCTCGGGAGATTTAATAAAACATAAACCCACAGATAAGACTCAGTTTTGTAATGTCCTGGTAATCAACAGGATTAGGAAAGACAAACCAACCATACTGCTGGCCCTTTTTCAAAGCCTGAGTGTGTGGCCTAGGACAAGACTAGAGGTTGCTTTAGATAGTCAGGGCAGGGGCCCGATGGAACTGTGCCGACTGGGGGAAGTCATGGTGATTTTGAGCTGTGATTTACATATGCCTGTATGTATTATTACAATATGCACCCAAAAAGGCATTTTCTGTGGTTTTCTATCTCTGTGAGTGAAGCAACTTTGAGAAGTTTCTTTGGCAGTAGCCTAATGAAACAGTTGTTGGTTGTCTCTCTCTGGATTAGGAAATATTTGCGGACTGCAATAAACTGATAGGATTTTTAGGCACTCTTTGTTCCTTCACATTTTTTAAAAAAAATCTTTTTCTGATTACAGCTGTTCATTGTAAAAAAAAAATAAGAAGAAGAAGAAAATAACCATAAAACACTGAGAACAACAAAAATAACAATTACTTCACAGTGGTGCCAAGACTTAGAAAACAAATATCACCATGTTTGTACATTTATTTCTCATCTTCTTTAATCTTGTATAGAGACATAGAAAATATGTTAAATAAAATTTGATGTATATTGCAAATGGTGTTGTGTACATTTTTACAATCATTTGATTATTAAAAATTTTATTCTAATTTATATACTATAATCTGTGTAGTCATTCACCCACTTTAGTTATTTCTAATTTCTATTATGAATGAAATGTCAGCATATCATCTGTTTTTTATGTGATTCTCTAATTATAGCATTAGAGTAAATATAGAAATGGAATTACTGAGTCAAAGCCTGTGACTATTTATTAGGTCCTTGATCTATGTTTCCAAATTTCTTTTCAGCTATTTTTCACCAATGTGCATTCTAACATGACATTATCATTTTAAAACTATCTTTGATAAATTTATAGTTACAAACATATCTTGTATTATATTATATACATTGTCAAACTTTTCCTCATTTGTTTCATTTGTCTTTGATGACTGAAAAAAAGATTTTTTTTTTTTTTTTTTTTTAGACAGATGATAAATCTGTTGCCTGGGCTAGAGTGAGTGCCATGGCGTCAGCCTAGCTCACAGCAACCTCACACTCCTGGGCTCAGGCGATCCTCCTGCCTCAGCCTCCCGAGTAGCTGGGACTACAGGCATGCGCCACCATGCCCGGCTAATTTTTTCCATGTATATTTTTAGT
>CAUYRT010014457.1:0-53293 GCA_963574885.1 Lepilemur ruficaudatus
TTTTTAAATGTAACAAGATAAGTCAACTTGAGTGGTAATATATTTTGGGAAATCAGCTCACTATAAATTGTGACTGTAAACATTATACTGTAAATGCTTTGTAGTTTTCCCCCAATAAAAAAGAAAAAAAAAAAAAAAAGAAGAGAGCTTCCTTAACAGTCACTTACTTCTTCTCACTTACTTCTTACCATGGTGCTTTCATGGAATGACTTACATTTTTTTCATCCAGATTTTAACATAATACCAACACAAAACTAAAATTATGATTATTTGTCTATGATTTTCTTATTTCTTCTTCTAAACACAAAATTTAGAAAGAAATTAAACAATGCTAGTCTTTTTGTAAAACTATAATATGTAAGCAGAAATGCAAAAGAAAAAATCAGGAGTGCTAGAAAAAGACACAAATGTCAATTAAATGTATATATATTTTATATGTATATATTATATATAACTGATAGATACAGATATTAAAAGATATTGAAATAAAAAGGGTAAGGAAAATTCTATCCTCTTAATAAATCAAAACTTAAAGAAGTTGATTATAATAGTCAATAAACAAAAATCAGTATAAATCTTTCCAGAGTTAAATTGTTAGGAAATATATTCATTTCCAAGTGCTGTTGTAACAAATTACCAGAAATTTGGTGACTTTAGACATTTGATTTTAATGTGTCTCCTGGTATATTTTCTTGAGTTTATCCTACCTGGAGTGATTTGAGCTTCTTTGAACGTGTAGATTCATGTCTTTCCTTGAATTTGGGATATTTAACCATTATTTCTTCAAATATTCTCTCTACTCCTTTTTCATTCTCTCTCTCTCTTTTCCTCTGGGCTTCCTACAGTGCACATTTTAGTATACTTAATAATATCTCACAGTCCTGTAGGTTTTGTTCATTTTTCTTTATTCTTTTTCCTATCTATTCCTCTGAGTAAATAATTCCAATTATCCTATTTTCAAGATTGCTGATTCTTTCCCTGCCTGCCAAAATCTGCTATTGAAGCCCTTTGTGAATTTTTTATATCAACTGTTGTACTTTTCAGCTTCATAATTTCTATTTTTCAATCATTATTATTACTTTATTGATATTCTCCATTCATTTGTCATTCTTTTGTTTTCTTTAAGTTCTTTGTCCCTGTTTCCTTGAGCTCTTTGAACATATTCAAAACAGTTGATGTGAAGATTTCATTTAGTATGACCAATGTCTACACTTTCTCAGGGTCATTTCTTTTTTTTTTGTTTTGTTTTGTTTTTTAAGTGTACAATTAAATGATTTTCAGTGAATTTACTGAGGTGTACAGTTAATCACATGAATCACTTTTTGAGGAATTCCTTTCCCCTATTGAGACCCCTAATTCCGCTCCCCAACTACTTTTCAAGCATATCCCATCCCTCCACAGTGCCCCCACATGTCACTCAGACGTGGGTTTACCCCCCACACCCCAATTCCCCAGTGTTCGCTCCCACACTTTGAGCACCATAGTGTTAATCAGTCAGTACCAATTTGATAGCGAGTACAAGTGGGGCCCATTCTTCAGGTCTTGTGTCACCTCACTTCGAATAATGGGCTCAAGCTTAATCCAGGATAATACAGGAGGTGCTAACTCACTGTCATTTCTTAAAATTGAGCAATATTCCATTGTGACCATATACCAGATTTTAACAATCCACTCATGCATTGACGGGCACTTGGGTTGTTTCCATGACCTAGCAATAGTGAATTGTGCTGCCATAAATATTCGGGTGCAGATGTCTTTATCATAGAATGTCTCATGCTCTTTTGGGTAGATGCCTAATAATGCTATTGCTGGATCGAATGGTAATTCTATTTTTAGTTCTTTGAGGAATCTCCAAATTCTTTTCCACAGAGGTTGCACCAATTTGCAGTCCCACGAACAGTGTAAGAGTGTTCCTGTCTCTCCACATCCTCGCCAGCATTTGTTGTTTTGGGATTTTTTGATAGCGGCCAATCTCACTGGGTTTAGGTGGTATCTCATTATGGTTTTGATTTGCATTTCTCTAATGATTTGAGATGCTGAACATTTTTTTTATGTTTGCTGGCCATGATTCTGTCTTCTTTGGAAAAGTTTCTGTTCCTCTCCTTTGCCCATTTATAAATGGGGTTGTTTGATTTTTTTCTTGTTAAATCTTTTGAGTTCTAGGTAGATTCTTGTTATCAGACCTTTGTCAGAGGTGTAGAGAGCAAATATTTTCTCCCATTGTGTAGGTTGTCTATTTGCTCTAGTGATAGTTTCTTTGGCTGTGCAGAAGCTTTTTAATTTGATCAGATCCCATTTGTTTATTTTTGTAGCTGCATTGATTGCTTTGGGGGTCTTCTTCAAGAATTCTTTGCCTAGACTGATGTCTGAAAGGGTCTTCCCAACATCTTCTTCTAAGATTCTAAGGGTTTCATGCCTTAAGTTTAGGTCTGTTAACCATCTTAAGTGTATTTTTGTGAGAGGTGAGAGGTAGGCATACAGTTTCATTTTTTCTGCATGTAGCTAACCAGTTTTCCCAGAACCATTTACTGAAAAGAGATTCTTTTCCCCAATGTATATTTTTGTCTGGTTTATCAAAGATTAGGTTACCAGATGCAGATGGTTTCATCTCTGGGCTCTCAGTCTTGTTCCATAGATTAATGCTTCTGTTCTTGTGCCAATAAAAAGCTGATTTGATTATTATTGCTTTATAGTACAACTTGAAGTCTGGAAGACTGATGCCTCCCCGTTTATTCTTTTTGCTTAAGATTGCTCTGGCTATACGAGGCTTTTTTTCTGGTTTCATACAAAGTGAAGAATTACTTTTTCTAGGTCTGTAAAGAATGATGCTGGTACTTTGATGGGGATTGCATTTATTCTGTAGATCACTTTAGGTAAAACTGACATTTTAACAATATTGATTCTACCAATCCATGAACAAGGTAGATTTTTCCATCTTTTTACATCTTCTACAATTTCTTTCTTTAGTGTTTCCTAATTCTCCTTATATAAGTCTTTCATCTCTTTTGTTAAATATATTCCTAGATATTTGATTTTCTTTGGGGCTATAGTAAAAGGTATTGCATTTTTGATTTGAGATTCAGCTTGATTGTTTTTGGCGTATATGAATGCCTCTGATTTGTGTATATTGATTTTATAACCTGAGACTTTACCAAATTCACTTATCAAATCTAGGAGTCTCTTGGAAGAATCCATGGGGTTTTCTAGATACAATATCATATCATCAGTGAAGAGTGAAAGTTTGATCTCTTCTGCACCCACTTGGATGCCCTTAATACCCCCCTCTTGCTTGATTGCTATAGCTAGGACTTCGAGCACTATGTTGAATAGAAAAGGAGAAAGTGGGCATCCTTGTCTAGTTCTGGTTCGAAGTGGGAATGACTTCAGTTTTTCCCCATTTAACATCACATTTTCTCTATCTATTCATCTGTGGATGGACAGGTGGGCTGCTTCCACCTCATGGCTACTGTGAATAATAATGCTCCAATGACCATGGTTGTGCAAACATCTCAAGATCCTGCTTTCAATTCTTTTTTGTTATATACCTAGAAAGGAGATTGCTGGATCAAATGGTAATTCTATTTTTAGGTTCTTTTTTAATTTTAAAAAATTGTTAATTTAGGTTTTTTTTTTTGCCAGTGACTCAAGATATTTTTAGTTTTTTGAGGAACCTCCATACTGTTTTCCATAGCAGCTGTACTATTTTACATTCCTGGCAGTGCATAAGGATTCCAATTTCTCCACATCCTTGGCAATACTTATTATTTTCTGTTTTTTGGATAGTGGCCATACTAATGGATGTGAGGCAGTATCTCATTGTGGTTTTGATTTGCATTTCTCTTCTAATAATTAGTGATGAGCATTTTTTTCATATGCTTATTGACTATTTGTATATTTTCTCTGGAGAAATGCCTATTCAGCTCCTTTGCCTATTTTTTAATTGGGTGGTTTAGTGTTTTGTTGTTCAGTTGTAGTTCTTTCTACATTCTGAACATTAACCTCTTATTAGATACGTGATTTGCAATTATTTTCCTTCACTCCATAGGTTGCCTTTTCACTCTGTTGATTGTTTCCTTTGATGGACAGATGTTTTAAAGTTTGATGTAGTCTCATTTGTCTGTTTTGGCTTTTGTTGCCTGTGATTTTGGGGTCATGTCCAAGAAATCAATGCCACTTTTTCTATAACACCTTCCCACTGTGAGCTTGAGATGGCCCTCTCTTTTCCATAAACTCCAGAAAACCTATATCTATCATGGAATATATATCACTTTTTTATCTTTGATTAGAGTTGACTGCACACATTTCATGCTACTTTAAAAAAGTAGCCTTCATATCTAATTCACCTTATATTTTTCACAGAAACTAGTACTATCCTGACAGCTCAACAAATCTTTCCTGGGTGAATAAACAAATTAGAAAGATGCTTAAAATGTAAATACCTTAGTGAAGGTTCATATCAAATTCACCCTAAGTTATGAGTGGTTGACAGAATATCTTTTTCCAATCCTAAATTCTAAGAGGAGGGAGAAGAAAGAAAGCTTAAGGGCACTGATATCTAGTAATGCTTTGATAGGAGGAAAAAAAGAGCTAGGGACGTTTATTTATGATGTAATTTTTAAATGGTTGGGCCTGATATAGAAACACATAGTATTGAATTTCATATATTTTCCTGACATTGGGACAAGCTATTTTTGTTTGCTTTAAAACTATAACCTTTTAGTATGATGTTGGCCATAGGTTTGTCATAGATAGCTTTGATCAGTTTAAGGTATGAGCCACCTATGCCTATTTTGTTAAGAATCTTTATCATAAAGGTGTGTTGGACTTTGTCAAATGCTTTTTCTGCATCTATTGAGAGAATCATATGGTCTAGTTGAACTGTGAAATAAAATCTCCAAAATGCTGAAGAGCATGAATGGAACTGCTATGGTCTCAGTGAGCCCCATCTATTCATCTAGAACTTACTCCTCATGCTGGCTAATGGGTCCCCAAGCTAAATGTAATGACAAGGTTAACAAAAGCAGGACATTTTGTATTTTTTCAGTTGTTAGATCTTTCCTTGTCCTAAATGAATAGGGTGTTGCTAATTTTATTTCCTTTTGTTACCTTATTTTTCTATTTTAGCCAAAACTAAATGAAAAGATGTTTTTTTTAATTTCATATGAGAAACAATTTGCTTTTCAGTAGCAGTTGAGGAAAAATTATGTGCAACAACAGCCACCTGATATATTTTTCTATTAAAATGTCATTCAGAACAGTTTGTCATAGGTGACATATGAACACAGGGACGGAAAATGATGGGTTTTATTGATGTCACTGGTTGAGCTGCAAAGGTAGCTGCATTTTGACAATAGGTCTCAGTTTAAAAGTTGCCTTTCCAGAGAGACCTTTCCTGAACGCCGCATTGAAAGCAGCATGCCAGTCACTCCCAACGGGCTATTCGGAATAGCTTCATTTCCTTCATTCATGTTTCTATCGGACAGTTCCTTGTTTACATTTGCTATATCGTCTGTCTCCCCTCCACCGGGATGCGAATTCCAGACCTTGCTTTGTTATCCCCAGTGCACAGAACACTGCACTTAGTAGGTGCATTCATTGTTGAATGAATGAATCCATATTTGAAAATGAAATTGTTAACCACTTACTCTAGGCTAGCTCCCTAGTTTCTGTTCTTTTGATTTGTTTCATTGCTTGTTTTTCTTGTTGTTCTGCCTGTCAATCTTTATTACATTTTTTCCCCTTTTCACTGTAGATTTATTTATTTGTGGATATAATTCCAATTCTTTCTGCTTATGCTGTATTAAAGACCATTTATCAGATACTTAATAGGGCAGTGTTTTGTGTGAGGTGTATTATAACAAATGTTTTGCTGATAAAGCAATAAAGCTTGTGGATTTATATCTAAAGAAATAAATTAGAGTGGATTTATGTTGTTGTTGTTTTTTTTAATGACATTACTGATTTGTATTTTCTATTGCAGGAGAAAAAGGAGTGGGCTGCCAGGTCTTGTTCCAAATTTTGGACACCCAAGAGCAAGTATGTTGAGAAGAAAGACTGAGATGCATTCCTCTAGAGGCAACTTTTGTGTCTGGTGCCTGGGCTAAAAGGAGTGAGATTAAGCAGAGCGAGCCCTTGTTTCAGCTGAAGATAAGCCAAGCATGGACTACACAGTAGGATCCCATTGGATGCTTGTTAACTACGTTGGGGCTAAAGCACTGGTTAAGTCTGATGAGTGGGCGGGAAACTCAGTGCCAGGTGCCCTGGGGGTGCTCTGTATACATGGGTTGATTTTAGCAATAATGCTATTTAATTTTGCAATCCATACAGGGAGAGCAGGAATCACCACCAAAGCTGGCAGGGTCTGGCACAGGTATCTAGAAAAATCATTTCATTTCTTATGTTTGGGGAGTTGGGAACTGAAGTGAAACAGAGTATTTCTTTGTGTCCTGGAAATTGCATGTCCTCATGTTTTGGCCTGGACATCGTCATGAAATATGTTTGCTTTAAAGGAGGAATTTATAGCAAACTCATGTCCATGTTAAATATGTTAAGATTGATTTGTTAGTCATACATTTCTTTCTCATTGTGTGAGGTTTTTTTCCTTACATTAAAAAAGAAGTTTGGGACCAGTATAGGTAGATTCTGGCTATAAAATCCAATCTATCACTGTGGACAGTAAACTTCACCAATGTTACGACAACATGGCTTATCAATTGTAGTTAAAATAATCCAAGAGTTGGTAAACATATTTCAATTTGTTCTTGTGAAAGACTTATTTTTTTAAGATAGGTCCAATATATCTAAAGTATTAAAATACAAATACTTACATAGCAAATGCACTTTATTCTAAAATTTAAAAACATCTTGGACTGTCTGCCTGTGGCCTCAATAAATAGACTTGAAAACATTTTGTTTTATAGTCACACATTTTATTACAAATTTATTTTGTACCCAATAGAAAAGCAAATTTGGAATCTATTTACAAGTATTATATATTTACATATATACAGTTCATGAATTCAAAGAGAATGGGCAGAGAAATATAATATATATGAAGAATATGCCACTGTACATGGTTTATTATCATGGTCCTTGATGTTACTGAATCTTAACTATAGTAATAAATACAGTTCTATATTTACACATCTTATAAAACATCTCATCAATATACTTGTTCAATTCCAAGTTAAAATATCTGATCAAAATAAACATGATTATATAAAAATAAGTCTAACTAACACCCATTTGGTTTAGATGTATTGAAGCTAACATAGGATAAAAGAAGTTAAGAATTAATACTTTGACTTTTAATATTTAATAATTTGCCTCTTAAAATACCAAATACATGTATTAATATGGAACAAGCAGAGAAGTAATGTTTCTGACATCAAGTGGGTTGATCCAGAGAGAACACAGCTAAAACCAAGCTAAATAAACAGGATAATATGTTACTGAGTCTCTGTTGACTCCAAATGGTGTCAGACATTGGGTTTATGAGAGCTACTAGAGATACATGTGCGAGAAGTTACATCAGTGGAATTAATGTATGTTGTGTCTGCATTTGATTGTTATCTTAAGATGCACATTCATTTGAATCAACTCATAAAACCTCTTGCAAAAAATGTGCACTCAGGAAAAACAAAGTCCCAGGTTGTTTACTATCTTTTTAAAATATGTCTGTTGCTGGCAACAGATTTTCCTTCTGAGCTTTGGGCACGAAGCAGCAAGGAGTGAAAAATGAATTAGACAAGACAAACTTCACCTGCACATGATTTCCTTAGTAGCAATTTAAGAATTTCAGTTAATTTTTCTTTCAAAATATTTGTAGGCTGTTTTAGTCCATTGAGGGTAGAAACATTTAGTGCTGATAGATAAAACCTGGTATCTCTAAAAATGATCTGAATACGAGTGAGTTAATAATGCCTTACATTATCCATCCAAGGGACTGGTGACTTGGAAGGGTCCTTTCTGAGGAAAGGCAAAGGAGGGCTCAAACTTCTCCACATGGTCATTAAAATGAAATCCTATGAGTCACAAACCTCACTTAGTAACGTAGGTCCATTTAAAATCCTTATTTTCCTCATACCTCCAACCATCTTTTAAGGAGTTTTTGGGATATGGCCTTAAAAAATAAACTCCTTTTAGAAGCAAGTGTGTTCTCAGCCCTGTCCCCAAATAATTACATTGGTGAGTTTAAAAAGAATGCAAGTGAAATCACAGAGAATCATTTTTGAAGAACATTTCAATCGGCTTTTTTGATCTGGGCTCACCTAAATAGTGTGAATGATCTATCCCTTAACTAAACAAATTATACAAGCAGCATTTAGACATATTTTACTCTCAAGTATCAATAGGTTTTCAGTTTTTTTACACTGAGAGTTTTTTATTTTTTATTTTTGGTTTTTAAACCAAGTTTCAGCTCAGGTCTTCTTAGCTACTGCTCTGATGAGCTCAATCTCACATTCTCAGGTTTTCAACTTTTGAAAACTTTTTCTCTCACACATTAGAGACATGGGACAAATGCCACAGATGAAAGATGGCAGCTTTCGGTCATTGGATATGCCGGTAGTGACATGGAATTAGAAGGCAGGTCGTAGGCTATGCTGGCGCTGGTGAAGGTCACTAAGGCTTGGGTCGAGTCACAGGACTGTTTTTCGACATCATCAGAGTTAATAGACGTGAGGCTTGGGTGTGGCGATCTCGTCCAGAGATGGGCTTGCTTTCCCAGGCTCCCCAGATCCTCCTTAAAATGGGGATTGAAGAGGATGTAGAGAAGGGGATTGAGGCATGCGGGAAGTGGGACAATCACCAGAAGGATAAACTTAATTACTTCGGGACTGATAAATGTGAGGTTTAATAAAGAGGAGAAGGACAAGAAAGCCACAGGGCAGTAAAGGATACAGTTGGTGAAGAGCAACAGGGCAATGTGCTTCACCATAGAACAGTCCCAAATATTCTCCAGGTCTCCCTTTTCCAAATTGCAGTAGAGCCTGGTGTAGGCAATGGTCATCACCAGGAAGCAAAGGGAGTTGAGCAAGACCAGCGCGACCATGTAGCCTGTGGTGCTGGGCTCCCCAAAGGGCAGGGGTAGGCAGAGCGGGGAGGCGCTGTACTCGCTGCCGCCCAGCAGGGGCACCGTGGCCATGGCCAGGGCCAGCAGGGTGCAGAGCAGAATGACTGCTTTCAGGCTGGAAACAGGAGTTTTCGTTTCAAATTTTGCAGAACATTTCACAGAGAACCCACGCTCCAGGGCTGCCAGAGTAAGCAGGAAAATGGATGACTCTGAAGCAAAAATGGACAAAAAACCAATGACCTGGCAACCGACCCCATTCTCCCACCATGCGCCATGTCGTGCAAAGCTGCCAAAAGTGAACGCGTCCACACCAGCCAGCACGGCACTGCAGGCTCCCGTGAGCATGTTCACCACTGCGATCATCCCGATTAACAGTTTTACAGAGGAAATGTACAGAAGGGATCTGAACACTGTGGAAGTCACCAAGGCATTACAGGTGAGCGCCAGAACTGCTATGGTCCACACTCCGATTCTGATCAGCCAGCTACCGAACAAGTGTTCACAGGGCTTGAAGGGGCCTAGAAGTCCAAGGAAGAAAAAGATCGAGCATAAAATTAGAGTTTTCAATTTTTGCCAAATTACCCTTTTGGCTGTCTAATTAGGATGCCAAGAGATAGAGGCCAACAATAGCCCTGGTAACACACAGCGCCGTGTGGCATTCTCCACTACCTCGCACCACTGTTGTGGATTTTCTGCAGCACTGGCTGGGGGAACACACCTGCTGCTCATGTTTCCAAGGGAGCTGCAGAGAACTGGGAATGGGGAATTGCGATCGCTTGATTAAGGTCCCCAAGATGCAGCTGTGTTGGGGCCAGGTACAAAGCTAGATCTCCTGGACTTTTCATTATATTTTTCACAATGCTTCAATAAGGTTCTACAGGTAGAGAAGGAGAATCCTAAGGAAATATTCTATAATATCAGAAAAGGAAGTATGGGTGGTATGAATACACATTTCATGAAAATTTCATCTTAGTTTTAGACTACCATTTGACGTTAGGGAGTAAGGAACAATTGTTGAAAATAAAATATCTACCCTTCTTAGCCATCTTTTTTTCAACTGGCCCATTCTGTTTCTTGGAACGGGACAAATTATTAAGTGAATTCAATGTTTTTTTTCTTTGTTTTAAAAAGTGTATCTGTACAAACTATTATTTGCTCTCGTCAAATGGTTATTTATAGGGAAGACTTAAAATAAATCACCCACAAAAATCAGCTATTATACAAAGCAAGACTATAGCATACTATATTTCAGGCTGAATTGTTAATATCCTTTAAAAAATTACATATGCTTCTAACATGCTTGCTTCTTTAGTTTCCATTAAGTTGTTTCAAATATCTTCTTCTCCCAATCTTACTTGCAAATAGAGAACTCTAGGGAATGAATGTTTGTATTTTACAAGTCACCCTGGGGAGGGACACCGATGAGCCACAAAGATGGCACAGATTTTGCTTTCAAAGTGTAGCCACAGAGTTCTTGATGGACTCAGAGTCAACGGTGGAAACTGCTGCTGAGGTGGTTTCGATGTGTTTCTTACCTGGGGAAGGTGAACATTGCACTGAATGAAGGGCTTTCAGGTCCTCCTCAAAGTCAAGCAGGAAATCTTCAAGGTCCCGCTCATCTACAGTAACGAAAAGTCCTGGAATGATTAGTTCTGTCTCTCTTTTCAAGGGACCAGATCCCAGAGAGGAGAGTCCTGGGTTGTTCTCGAGACATGAACAGTCACAAAGGGAACTGAAGGCAAGACATCCTGCTTTTCCGTGGGCTCTGGTTTTCTTCAAGTTTATAATAAAGTTGCTTTTGGATGTCTACTCAAGCTACTATGACATACTGTTCTAGCACAGCAGGGAGTGAGGAAAAATGTCCCCAGACTCTAGGTTGTCATGTCTAAACTATCTCATTCTGTTCTTGTTCCCTAGAGCTTGTGATGGCCCCAAATAGCAGACTTAAATTAGGGGTAGGCTGTGGGCCTCTCCATTCAGAGCAGGAATTACTTTATCCGATTTTCTAATACCATGGTAGCTACAATGCAAATGGTCTAGGCTGTGTTCTCTGAACACAAGAGGGAGAATCAGATACAGTAAGTTTCAGTCTCCTCTGGGGAATTCTGCATAACAAAGAACAAATCAAGAAGCTCCGTGGTGTTTGGTTTAGCTATCCAAGAAATAGGAAAATAAGAGTTTCATGATCTAATACACTTTCCCAAAACTGCAGATTTAACTGGTTTCATGTGGTGCTTGGGAAACAATATTTTTTAAAAAGCTACTGCTTAATTCTATTATGTGGCACAGGATTGAGAATCACTACCTTGGAAAACAAATTCTATGAAGGACCTGCTTTCTCTTGTTCGTTGCGTACTTTCAGGGCCTAGAACAGTGCCTGGCACATAGTAAGCTCTCCAATTGTTTTATTTTGTTTCTTCCTTGAGTGAATAAATGTAGTAAAAATTAATGTGGGTGAGTCAGGAAAAGCAAAAACTAAAACAAGAATAAGAACAAGGCACATGCTGTGGCCCAAAAGAAAAAAACCAAGGGCTGAGATATCAGCTTCTTAGACAGATAGGAAGAAAGGTTAAGGTAATCTGCAGACAGACTGAATCACACTTACTTTGGAATCAACAAATCATTAAGGTCCAAAGCATGAGAAGCCAGTCTGGTTAGACTTTGTACAAACCTGCAAGTTTGGCAGGGAAAGGAGGGGGTGATGCCCAGAGTGGCTCCTCATTACCACAGGTGTGGTTTGAGGTGCATTGCTTCCTGTTTAAGTAATGTCTTACTTCAAGGAAAGCTAAGTATTTTACAGACATTATCTCATTTCACCTTCCTGAAAGATAACCCCATGGGGGGTAGGAGGGGAGAATGAGTTAGAATTAGTTGGATAAAAAGTTGGATTCTTAAGCCCTTCTACTGAAATATGGAGGAATCTAAAATGCCTGTCATTAAGAATAAAAATGGATTTTTGTCTTCTGGAGAAAAAGGTTCTGAATCATGTTTGAAAAAGGTATCCACAAGTTTATGGAAACACTGATATCAGTAATCACCCCTGAGGACAATATATGCTAAGGGGGATCTAATTATAAATATAAATATTAAGAATTCACTTACAGAACAGATAAAATTTTAGAATGAATCTAAAAGGAGCTTTCTCTTTCTCAGGGAGTCCTTAAAAAGTGTGATTGATTCTCAATTTGTTGGGGTGGCTAGGGGCTTGTCTGGAGTTCAGATGATCTGTTTGATGGCTTTTCAAGACCCTTCCAGTCATAATTTCATCACCATAACATAGCAGGTCTTACCTTGAACCTGAAACATTCCAGGATCTTTCTTATAAAGGTCATCCATACTGCTGTTGTCACCTTTATTCCATTGATTAGAAATTTTATAGACGTTCTCACACACTCCAAATGCACAGCATTGGTAAGCATAAGGCATTTCTATAACCCTTTAAAAGAAAACAAACAAACAAAAAACAATGAAACAAAAAACACTTAAAGAAATGGATCATTATATATAGTGTTCATCTTCTTTCACCCAATGATTCTACCTTTGAATTTTAGCCTACATAAATAATCCAAAATATAAGCTATGGGCATAAAGGTGTTTATTACAATACTACTTACAACAACAACAGATTTATTAAAAATTATCACTATGAAATGTTGACCATTGCTGAAATTGAAGGATGCAACTTCCATCATTGAAATGATGGAACATTTCCAAAATAAGATTAAAAAGTGACTGCTAAAAAATTGTAGCAACATTAAAAAATGCTTATGGTGTAATGTTAAGTGACTAAAACATGTTATAAATTTGTATGAACATTTTGATTCTAATAATTAAAAATACACTGAAAACAAAGTCTGGAAGAAATAACTTAAAATGTTGTCTAGGGAGACTTTTTTTTGATTTTTGTGTTTTTTTTTTTTTTTTTTCTGCTTTCCAAACTCTCTTTTGGGATTATATTACTTCCATGGTTTTAAAAGTCTATAAAAAGGATTGTGGTTTAAAAAATACATATATAACCTTTCAAGATACTTCTTTAACAATGATAAGCATAGTAGCTTTTAACAAGTACTATTTCTTCAAACAAATATTAATTTAGTACATTTTATTAGAACCTACACACAAGTTAGATAAATTAAAAATTGTAAACAGGAGTACAATAATATTACAATGTTATTTAATTACATGCCCTAGTTTATAAACCATGGATCAATGGTTTTCAAACTCTTTCCATGAACTCTGTGATTCTGGGAAGCATCTTTGAGAAGGAAAGGAAATATGGTCAGGAAGACACATTCTCCCACTTCAGGACTTGTCCTAACAATGCTCCAGGGGTAGCGGACTTAAGGGCATGAAATGCAATTCAAAAGGGTCCCATGACCTCATAAATTTAGAAAACCACCATAATACGTCTGTTATTTCACATGACCACAAATGTATCTTATTAGTTTTAATGACAAACTCACTTGAGTTCTGGAAAGTTTTCAGATGATATCAAGCTCTGCAAGCCATGATTTCCTGTTAATTTTAAGTGAGTTAAACCATGTAACCCAGTTACAGGAAAAGACGACAGGAGGTTGGACGATAGGTCCCTGCAAAACATCAAACAACAATTGGCTTTTAGTCTGTGTTAGCATAAAACATTTATGTTAAAAAAAAAAGCAACCTCAAGATGATTAAACTGCTCAATAAAAACTTCTGAGCAGGGTCCTTACTTTTAATGGTAAAAGTAACCATTTTGAGTTTAGCGCCTGATAACTCTTTTCAGTCAGGATTTTGGGGGGCGGGGGAAGTTTTAATTTCATCCAAATTGTTCTATAGTCAGCTTCATTCTATAGTTCTATAGTCAGGTGGGGACACCCACAATCAAGGGGAAGGTGCTACATTTAATTGGAAAAGTCATGCTGACTGGATTAGGAGTGAGAGTTGAAAAGTGTATTATTCCCTTCCTTCTCCTCCTGACTCCTCCTGTGGGACCATTTCCTCTTTTCTCTATCAGATAAGAGATGGAGAGAGAAGCAGCAAGAGATGGGGAAGTAGAGGGGGGAAAGGAAGGGACAGGAGGGTTTTCAATCAGTCAAAACAATACAATGAAAGCTCCTCAGAACTGAATGGACATCTTATTCCATTCCACCTGATTACTCAGCAAAAATAGACAATTTCACTTGAATAACCAGAACCAGCTGTCACCCAGATCTTTAGTGATCCACTTAAGGGCCCACGTGGCCTTAGAGGAGCAGGAGGGCTTCTCCCTGGTTCTGACACAGCTCTAGGTGTGGGGAATACAGAGGACAGGCAACCTGTGCCTTTCCAGCTTCCTCAACAAAACCAATCTTTCGATTAACTAGATGGCCCCCAATTATTAAAAGACATGCCATAAACAGGTCATGAAATACTCACAGCTTTATTAGAGATGGCAAAGTGGAAAATGCATTAGGGTGGATAATGACAATTTTGTTCCAAGCTAAATTCCTATTTAAAAAAAAAAAGCAAATGAAAGGATTATATTAAAAAGAGGACATGTGAAGTTTTACCATATGCATTCAGTCTTCTACCAGAATGTAATTTCTATTCAGATCAGAAACAACTCATCAAATTGCCATTCAGATTAAGACAGATATTAGTGGTATAAAATGACTGAAGAAAGAACTTTAAATCAGCCATGTTTGAAGCAACCAAGGAAAAATTCATTCAAGAGGATATTTTAGTTTTTACTCTATTCTTGCTAAAAGGTTGACTTTAAAATGGTTGTAAAATTTTATTAGGGTTTTTCTAAAATGAGTCGGGGTAGGAGTGTGGGAAGAGACAGAAACTTCTCAGGCTCTTCTTCTGATGAGTAAGTAAGTTTTAAATTATAAAATGTTCCTGGATATATAATGAAACTCAACAACAAAATAAATCTGTGCACATCACTCACGTATGTCAGGCCTTGAGAGAAACACGAAGATACTCTCAAGAAAATTTCCAGGAAGGGATATTGACAAGTACATTCTTAACTGGGTTATGAATAAAATAGGGGCTAATGTATGTTAGAAATAGAATCCTTTGATAGCAAAGAACTATTACAGTTTGTGGGGAAATAAAATCCACTTGCCACACATATGTAATTAAGCAGGAATGAAACCCTTTTCAAACACTGCTGCAGAAAATTTATCAGGGATAAGAACTTCTACATTTTAAAGAAAGAAATATGGATTTAAGATTTTTACTTTTAAAATGCCTACCCATATTTAAGGGTAACTAAGATGTAGCCATCCGAGAAAACTGAATGTGATCAAAGTCAACTTTTCTCAGGTGCAGAAAAGTTTATGATATTGAGTCCCTGAATTACCTTGAATAAATGATATTCACAGAATATTCACATTCCCATTTGAAATGGTCTTTGGGGACCTTTTCTCCTTTGCTGGAAGAAAGTGGAAGTGTATTCATTTTGCTCTTTTCATTGATCCCAGAACAGAAGAAAACTGCAGCTAACAAGAGGAGGAAAAGTACGGAAGGTGGGAAAGCTACAAATGGCGCTGAGCTCTGGGTAGCTGAGCGAGAGACTGTCTCCTATTGACCTGCTCAAGAAATAAGTGACTACTGATGTGAGCCAGTAACACATCTGTCAAAGTCTCTTTGGCAGACTTAGGTAGAACACGGGTGCCTTGGGTGAGCTTCACAGAGTGGAATATCTGCAATGCAGGCCAAGTCCTGCCATGGTGCTTTATAGTGATTTGACTGGGTTTTTAGTAAAATATGTGAGAATTTATACGTTCAAAGGACTGCAATTCTTTTTCCATTCACGAGCCTGTGTGCTGGAATTCTCCCAGCAGCCCCAGAGGTGTCATTTCTGCTTTCCTGCCCTGCTCTGCGCCTGGCTGGATGCTGCGGGCTGCATCCCCGGAGCTCCCTCTTGGCCTCAGTTGTGTTCCCACTGGAATTTGTGGGAGGAGAGAGAGGTTGGGGCACTCGTGGTCTGCTCCTTCCCTGTTCTGGAGCCATATCTCTGACGGCAGCTGCACACCTTCCCAATCACTGCAACCCCTCTCCATGAATACGCTCTCCCTGAGCTCTGGACACACTGCTTCCTCCCTGCGATTCTAGCCCCAGTCTTCATGATGGTGCTGGTTTCCGCACATCCTGCTCTTGCTTGCTCCCTGCCAACACCTGTGTAAGTGTCCCTTCATTTGAACCACCTGGGGTGAATTGTTTCCTGCCAGGGCCCTCACTGATACACCCTAAAAGATTATATATGTGTTCTATTAATAATAATTTGGCATAGTTACTACGTGCCAGGTACAATTATGAGCTTTTTACGTGTATTATCTCATAACCTTCAACAAAACCCTAAGAGGCATTTTACTGATGAGGAAACAGAGACACAGTGTAATAAGTCACTTGCCCAAAGTCTCAGGAGCTGGGATTCAAACCCGGGCACCCTGGCTTCAGGGTCCCTGATTTTTTGCTCAGAACATGTTTGAATTTTTAAGTAAATAATGAGAGAGCCACCACACTAGATCCTGGGAATAAAAAGACAAAAACATTCTCGTTGTTTTCAGATAGGGCATGGTCCACCCGATGACAGTGCTGGGTATTAAGTCCTATAGTAGAGAGTGTGCAAAGTGGGCTCCAAGACAGGAGAACTCATTCTTGTGAAATGCGCAGGGAGACTAGTCAGGGTAGGGAGGAGCAATGGCAACCGGGGGAACGGGGGAGAGAAAGGACAGTGTGCCAGGAGGTTGGGATCAGATTTTGAAGAATGGTGCTGGGAAGTTTGGTCTTGATCTTGAAGACGTAGGGGAATAACAGAAGGTTTTTGAAGCAGAGAAGTAACATGGTTAGACTTCTATTTAAGAAATATTTTTATGTCTCTTTGGAGAATGAGATGAATGGGTAGAGACAGAAGACAGGTGGCAGGAGGATGGGTTGTGAGAATGATGGTGACAACAAATGAATCGTTATGGGGCCTGTGGGAGAAGAGCGGAGTGGATGAAGTGGAGTTTGCAGAGTTTGGTGAGCGGCTGGATGTGAAGTCCAAGGGGAAGGAGGAATTCAGGGGGATTCAGATATTTATTTTTCAGAGTATGTGTCACATTCTTTTGGTATCTTTAGAGCTCAGTTAGAGAACTGACTTTTGAAACAGTCAGAAATCAAACCCCGTGAATAAGACAGGTAATGAAAGTAGGTATTTTTTGTTTACATTTATTAAAAAAAAAATAAGTAAAAGCACTGCACTGGCAGATTTAAACCAAAAATAAGGAAAGAGCAACATGACTAAATTCAGAACCAGATGGTTCTCAAGGTAAATTTTTGGGAGAGAGTGATTCTTAAAGATAGATTTCAAGTCTTTCAAGGAATGGTATTATTTAAAAAAAAACTTTAGAAGTCAGCAAAAGAGAAAGATTTTTAACAAACATACTACAGTTTAAACATTGCATATCATCCCCAATCGTCAAAATCATGTTGAAATCCAGTTTCCCTATAGAAAAGTTTTAACTGTTATTTCATAAAATAATCTGTTCATAAGTTTTCTTTTATAAAATTTAATATACAGTGTTTCAGTCAAATGGAATTAAATACAAGTATTTACAAATCTTAGTTGCCTGAGCCATGGAAGCATTTCTGAGGACCTTTGTGGTCAAACCTTAGTGTACTTGTTAACATGCAGATTCCCAGGCCTGCTCCCGAGATTCTAACTCATGAGGCAGGTGAGGACCTGGAGTCTCTGTTTTTCACGGTTGCGCCCATGTGACTATTAAGCACTTTGAGACACATGTTGAAAACTCTGTTTAACTGGGAAAGAAATGCAGGCAGAAAGAATTGTGTGATCATCCCATTTTTGTATGCAGAATCATCCCTGCCAATGCCAGGCTGTGGACGGGAGCACACTTGGTAGGCTTGGCCTCCTTCCTCTTCATCTAAGTTTCATGGCTGCTGCCTGGTAAAGAGCATAACTGAAAATTCACTGCTTCTAAATTTATTCCTGGAAATTGTCAGCAACAAATTACTTGTTTTATCATAGCAAATATATGCACAAAGGTCCCACCATATGAGCATTCAGTGAAAAGAAAATATTAACATTAGGGGAAGGCTCAAAAGAGAAAGTGCATGCTCCTTGTTGGGGAAGATGCGGGGAGGTGGTACTCACAGAGATCGGAGACCAAGCAACTGCTGGAAAGCATCAACTTTGATTTCATAGATTTCATTATGTCTTAGGTCACTGAAATGACAGAATTCCAAAGACTGATTTCAAAGTCACTGGTTTCAAAGATTACGGACTTCAGAGAACTTTACAGAGGGATTACCTGCCCTCAATCAAAGGAACACATGAAGTGTGACTATCAAGTGACTGATTTCTATTTGTTTGTTTAAGAAAGAACATTAAAATTTATACACTCAAATAAATATTATCTCTATTTCAAAGCAACTAGTTCCCCTGGGAGGATATAAAACCATATTCCAAACATGCCATCATCATTCAAAACACTGAGGACTCCTCTCCTGGTGCTGCCTTCTGAGCCTTTCTTGCATTCTTTGAGGGTCTTTGAGGAGAATCAAATTTTTGCCTTTTAAAGATGGATTTACTTTGTTTTTCTCCCTTAATCACCCAGGAGGCATTCAGAGAAAAACTAACTGTGAAAGGATAGATAGTTAATATTGTTTTAATCAAAACTGAAGTGTGACTATAAAGCAAACAAGGCTGATGTTTTGTGGGGGAGGCAATTTTAAGAGAGGAATTCTAAAATGTTTCGTGCACAAGTAGCATCTATGGCACCTCAGATATGACAAATACGGCACCTCCTCTAAAGAGACTATTGTGAAACAAACACACCAACAAACTCAAGTCCTTCCATATTCAAAAATAATACCACTTTTACTGGATGTGTAAGTTTGGTTGCACTTGTAAAAGAAGAAAAATTCTGAAGTTCAAACCTAGTTCACTAGTACACTGAATTAGGGAAAAAAAGCAAATACATAATAAATGTTTTACTGATATTATAGCAAAATGCATGAAAAAATAATACTATTTGTGTTTCCCAACTCTACACGGTCACACCTTGTGTGTGTAAGAATAGAAATCATGAAATGTCGCGCCAGTGAACCACAGGGTAAATAAACCAATGACTCTGAGCAATGTGAGTTTTGGTTGTTGGTTTTTGCTGGGCGATTTACAGATTCTTAGACGTACATTTTCTGAATCTTTTGGCAGACCGAAAAGCTGGGTAAATCTTCTAACAGGTTGTAAGACAGATCTCTGAAAAACAGAAGGTGCAAAAAGGGAAAATCTGTTACATACGAATCATAAGAAAACGTGCTTTGCTCTTCTTTTCCCTCCAAGGTGTTATATTTCCCAAAGGCGGTCTCTGAACATTTCCATGGCCCTGACATGGAACAGGTAGTCACAGGCATTATTGGATTACCCAGTAGATTCAAATATTTACTGAAATGTAACTGTTATGCTTCTTTAATTGATTTAAATACTTTACTTAATAAATTTATTTATATTTTTAGTAATTATCTACAATGTTCTAGCTATTATCTTACTGCAGTGTGTAACATTGTAAATTAAATAATTGTGCCTCTGTCTCTAAGAGCTGCTACAACTCTACAGCTAAGAAAAATCATTGTTGATTTTTTTCTAATCAACTTTAAAAAAACCCAACAATTCAAAACATAGCACTATAGCACTAACTTTGAAATCAATCACTATGGGGTGGGGTTGAATCTAAAAAAGTCTTCAGCCCAAACTCAACAAATTACAGAATAACAAAAACATCTGGAGGTATTTATAGTATAATATAACTAATCTAAAACAAGCCATCGTAATTTGCAGAAAGCTTAAAAAAAAGGAAAGCTGGTAGATAAAGTAACATAGATATATAAAAAAAACTTGTCTCATGTTTTAAAAGTTATTAGCTAATCAACTAACACATTATCATGCCTGATTCTAATTCTTAAAACCAGATCACCACTATGCAACTGAAAAATCATACTGTTTTGTAAGATGTTTTAAATTAATCTATTCTTATAATTGATTACTTTATTCTACACTTATTGAATAAATGGGATTTATATAGGAATAGAGGTCATTTACTACACATAAATAGTTCAAAGAAAGCTGCTTGCAAACACAAATTTGTGGTTTAAACTAGAGGTTTGAAAGACACTGCCTCCCCCACAAAAAAATCCCCTAAACCCTACACCTATGCTCAAATACACCTATTAGTAATATGATATGTATTTTTGAAAAGCAGTGAATGTAATGAAATGGACATATCTATTATCAAAACTGATGATAATTTGGTACACGCCCATCTACAGACTGCAAAAGTGGCAATCCTTACTCATCTACCTCTTAGTAGAGGGTGCATAAAACCTTGTTCTACATAAAGACATAGTGTTACCTTCTACCTAATGATTTTCATGGCTAACATTGACCAAGCACTTCTTATAGAAAGGCTTTACTTGAATTATCTCATGTAATCTCTGAGGCCACCTTATGAGGAAGACATTATGATTATACCCATACAATATGAAATGACTTGCCTAAGATCACAGCTAGTAAGTGGGGAAAGCCACACGTAGCCTGTATGGTGGGCCAAGTAATCTCATGTGGGTGAAGCAAGTTGGGGGCAAAACCACTCATGTATAATACAGTACGATTTCCTCATACAACAAGTATCCATTGAATGACTCAGCCAAAGGAGGAAAGCTCTCAGACTTATACTTCCATGAGAACATAGAGCACCCTGTATTAGATGTCAGGGTCCTGGGTTCTGGTCTCAACTTCAATTTATTTTACTTGGTTGATATATCAGCCAAAGCATTGATGCCTTTCCCAGCTTTCTTAAATGAGAAGACACCTGCTTTGCCGATCTTGCAGTGTTGTTGGAAAGAACAAAAGGTATTATAGGTTAAAATGCTTTGAAAATGGCAATATACTGCCATTAATGTATTTGTATTCTTCTGGGATTTTCTAGTTCCAACTTGAGGAAAGAATAATGGTGGAAAGAAAGTGAGAACAATGATAAGAGCTAACATTGACTGAGAGTTTACAATGTCCCAGGTCTGCTGTATTTGACACGTAGTCATTTAATCTTCATAATAATCCTCTGAAGGAAATGGGTACATCTCCATTTTATAGACTGGGAAACTGAGCCCCAGAGGGATAATAATTGCTGAACATACTGTGCTGGTATATAGAGACGCTGGATTTGAACCAGGGAACTAGGGCCCAGAACCTTTGTTCTTAACCATTTTGCCAGCTGGCCTCCGTTTCTGTGGTTCTAGCCCTGGGTGGTTTACCATTCACTGCGTGACGTAGGAGACAGATGCAATGTAAACACCGGCTCTACTTATCAGTTACTGTATGTGAAATTCTAGTAACATCACTGAGCCAGTCTCCTCAAGAAATGGGGATGATTATGCCTGTTCTGGGTGTCGCAGGCAGAATTCTAAGATGGCCTTCTAAATTTCTACCACCTAGTGTACACACTTTCTCCCAGTTATTCAATTAAACTGACTGCATTTGAATTCTGCAGTCACTCTGCTACTTTCTTGCAGTGTGACTTTGACAAAGTTACTTAACTTCCCTGATTCTCTTAGTTTTCTCATTTGTATGGACGCCTCGCGGGGCAGGGTGGGGTAGAGAAGAAGGCATTTGTTCTATACTTCCCCTCCTCCCCCGCCACCACATCACATGTGCATGTGAATGATTGACTCCAAGGCTACCATGTCGTGTTACTGCACCCCCATGTCACTGAGCAATGGGGGTGTGAGGTGACATGGCAGGCAGCGTCACCGTGGCAGAAATTCCCATTCATTCGCTTAACATTCGTGGCACTGCTTGTTGTTGGGCTGCTGCTCAACAGCAGCAGTAATTACAGGCATGCGACTGCCACAGGTGTCTGCTAGGTGAGTGCAGAGCCATGGCATGAGACTAACAGTCCTTTCATGAGTCCCAACAATGCTTGAGAGGACAATAACAGGGTTGAGTGGGAGTTGAGGGAGAAGACTAAAAATGGAAGGTCAAAACAAGGCTCTTTCAATCCCTGTGAACCACTTCTCATAAAACATGAGATAGGCAGGGGAAAAAAAGTCCTAAGTCAATAGAAATAACATATGCAAGCTGTCTAACCATTAGATGAAACACTAGAACATGGCATCCACAACTATACAGGAAGTATGTTTGGTCATCTTTATCAGGGTTTGTGTGAGTCTGATATCTCAAGTTCTGATTTTGGCATCTACATTAGTTGCTTGATCCATTATGTTATTTTTGTCCTGCTCTGCAAAGCCCCTAGAGGGGGAAATGAAGTTATTTTGGCTTGTTCATATCTTTTCTGAAAGAGAACGTATGCCAACTGAAACTCTGGGGGAGACTGTTTTGGGACTTGGAAGCAAAGGGTACATACACTACCATAGCTACTGGGCTCATGTCAGCTGGACCAAAGAGGGCAAAGGAGACCTGACCTCCTGGAGACCTGCAAGGAAAAAACTTTCTCCCCTTTTAAAGGCTTATTGAAATAATGTCTGCCATTTCATCCCTAAGTGGAAGTTGTCTGTTTATATACTATTGCCTTACTGATACGCACAGCACTTGGAGATTAGGTAACTGATCGCAGACGGTTTGAGGAAGAGATGAGATCTGTGCTCCAGTTAAAGTCCTGTTAAAACACAAACCAGACATAATCCTTTTATTCAGGCATCACACAGTGACATATTTTGATTCCGTTATGTTACGACTGACCCGGCTCTCCAGGCAGCGCATGTTCTGGGCAAAGTCAAGAGTCTACTCAAGTACTTACAGACTCTCTAGGTTTGCAGTTCCAGTTAAATCAGGAAATTCAGTGATTTGTGAAGCACCATTCAGCGTCCTAGAAGGAAGAGTATTCAAGTATTATTGGTAGAAGATTCTAGACTGGGGTAATTTTTATTGCCATTTTCAAAGCACTTCAACCTATAATATTCATTGATTTTCACAGCAACCCTACACGGAAAAAATGACCTATAAGAGAAATGGAAACTTACAGTGTTCTTAGTTCAGGTAAATGTTGAAAAGCAGATCTTCCAACAAACTGGATAGGGTTGTCATAGAAATGTCTGAAAATCCAAACACCAATATATTAGTATAAAACTTGAATGATAAATGAATATTTGTTCAAAATTTGAACAAATAAATTAAATGTATTTGATCATACTGTGATCAAATGTATTTGATCAACAAATACATTAAATGTATTTTGATCATACTGTGTTATATAACATACCTGATTACTTGGCTTCAGGCAAACCTCAAAAAGTGTTTTGACTCACAGTATGAAACTTTTGGTAAGGAATCAATCCTATATAAAATTGAAAATTTCTGACAGCAAGGCAAAGATAAGTGATAGTTACTGAGGAGAAAAGCTAGTGAACTGACTATAACTATGCTTAAAAATTTTCCTTTGCCTCCAACATCTATGGAATATCCATTGACTGGCAAAAGGTAATTAATTTAAGGTGCTGGCAATCATATCGTTAACTAAAGAAAGATGAACTCTATGTATCTATATCTATTGAAGATTATATCTGCTGGTCAAATCTTGTGTGTGTTACCGTAACACACACAAGAAACTTTTCAAATTATTTGAGAGGAAATGAGCTACTCTGGAGTTTTTCTAACATTAGAATTTTCCTGAATTAATTGTCATTCTGCAAGGTGAGACATTATTATTAATAAAACTTAAAAAATATTTTGTTTTATAGATATTTTCAATGTAACTGTATTTGAACTGCCTGGTCAGTGGAGCTCCATATATACTGCTTAGCTGAGTTATCCTGTAGTTCAATTAAATTCAACAAATATTTATGGTGTCTACTATGCTTCAAGTGTGAGGGTGCTATGGGGATTTAAAGACTGATCCATTAAAAAAGCTGTCATTGGGCATCTACTATATACCTGACATTATGCTAGATGCTGGGGGTTTGAAGAGGAATAAGATGTGCCTGCCCTAAAGGAGCTTGGAATCAGCTGGGACAAAACAAATCAGTAACAGTCTATTACTTTCTGTTTGACAAAGCACTTCTATATGTATCGTTCAATTGATCCAGGCAACAACTTTCTGAGATCCACAGTGTAGATACTATTTTCTTCACTTTTGGAGAAGGAAATTGAGGCTCAGTTACCTTGGCGAGCTCATTACCTCCCAGAGCCTTAATTTTCTAAATCATTAAATTGAGATAATAATACCTAGTTGTGGGGTTTGCCTAAGAATTAAAAGAGCTAATGCATGTGTAATATCTGGCTCAGAACTTAGTTGTTTCCCAACAAACTTAAGTCCTCTTCTGTCCTTCTACCCCCTGATCTCTTCTTTTCCCTTGGGATTAATCAATAAGAGAAAGAGCTAGAGCTGGAATATACGCCTTATGATTTAAAAATTGAGTTTTCCTCGTAATGTCACATTAGCCCTTAGCTATACCATATGCTTGTATGCTTTTAATTGTGTTCACGTTCATGTATTTATGTGTACACGGGGCAAGTATGAATACACATGCTTGTGTGCATAAGGCAGAAATATCGCAAATACAAATAAGGAGCTTTAGGGTTCTCAGGAGAGAGCTCTCTTACGTGTTAGGGGGAGATTTTAAAAAAATCCCATGAAATGGCATTTGGAAAGAGCTTTGTTCTGTAAGCATAGACTAGCTGCTCTGGTTTATGACTTAAGGCAATTGAAGAGAGCTTTGGGGAACTGGTTGGGAGGGTTGGCTTAGGCCATATTGTGGAGGGCTGTAAATGTCAGGGTAAGGAGTTTGCATTTAATGTACATAGATAATCCTGAATGTCTGCATATTGGACAGCAAGAGGGTGACAGGATGGATGCTGCTCTTCAAGGGAGGTGATCCTGCTGACTGTGAAGGGAGGGACATCAGTCTCATCCAGACTGGTAAAAATCTAGAAGTAACAGCTAGCAGACAGGCTGTGCAATGGGGATAAAAAGGGAATATGGATAGGATGGAGACTGCACAGGTAGAAATGAGGACTGAGTGGCCAACTGGAGGTGAGAAGTATTCACAGAAAAGGGGCATCAGAAGGGGCTGGTGGTGGCAAGAGATGGAAACAGATGTAGGAGCAAGGAGGGCAATGTTTCAGGGAGAAAGTGGTCAGGATTTTCAAAGAATGAGTGGAAGCTCTAATAAATATGGGGGGCTGTTAGTCCTCCTCAGGGGGTATTAGCATATCAAAAGAGTGATTAAAAACCAGTCCTGTGGCTACAGAAAGTGGAGCAAAGGCTGTTTGCCAACCACTTAATATGCAAATACTCTCTAATGAGGACTAAAGTTTATTGTCAATACACTTTAAAACCCTTAGTTTGCCAAAATATTGCCAGAACATTTCAGAAACAATCAATAGTTTTTTTCTCTTCCAGTTGTCAGTGCTAATTGGGACCCCAGCTTACTTGTGACAAATGCCACATGGTTCCAGAAAGCTTTTCAATCCAGTTGGCACAGGACCAACATCCGCCAAGAAGGGCCCCTAGAGTCATGTTCAGCGGTTGTTTTTACTCTCCTCCTCCATATTTGAGACCTCTCACTCATGACCCCGGGCCAATACTGTGCCCCAAACTTGCCTTGGACAGGTGTCTTTTAACTAAGAGCCAGCCTAATACTTGTATATTTTTATCTTCTTACATATCTATATATAGTCTGTTCTAAATGTGAAACACAAAATTAGTTATACTTTGTAGTTGTCACTCTATTTTATTCTTTTATGGCATATAAATTCTCATATATACCTTTCTACAACATACATACCTTTCTAGAATTACATCCTAGTTTGTAGAAATGTGACTCAATGCTTAGGCGTGATAATGAATGGAACTAGAAACTTAGTACAAAACAGTATAAAACCTCTACCATCAATGTAGACTGTACAGTGTACAGTCCATTGCTGCAAAAGACCCCTGTTTGTATATAATAATCTATGTTTCTAGTATACTTATGTTCAAGTTCTGAATGACTATGCAGCTTTGACATTAATGCTCTAAAAATCAGTTTTATTCCATAGGAAACAGAGATAAGCGAAAGCATTTCAGAAAATTACTGCAAAATGAGATAAGTCATCTATCTGCACATCAGATCCTAAAAAAAGAATCTTTTATATTATTTTGATGTTCAGCTAAAACCTGGAAAAACACATCCACATACACATTTCTGTATAAATTCTTACATCGAGATAAAACTCAGGCAAATATAGAATATTCATTGTATTATATTTAAAAGTGCCATATGCGCTATATCTTTTAGGATGGAAAAACCAAAAAGCATTATGGTCACTTACATTGTAATAAGAGAAGGGTTGCCTACAAATGCTTTCTCAGGTATCGACCTGATATTGTTGCTATGAAATCCTCTAGAAAGAGAGAAAAACAATTTATAGAAAATCATGGGTGGGGTAAAATTATTTAATAGTTTCCCCCACCCCCATGGCAATAATCAGCACCTTTAGTAACCAGAGAACAAGGTTAAATTCCTCTCTGCCTCTTGAAACTTACATGCCCTTATTTACTCTCTAGGAAAAAAAAAAGAAATCGCATGCTGTCATCTTGAAAGAGGAATACGGAATCTGAAAATAATAACTGCACTTCATGGAAACTTACAATCTAATGTTATAGAAAGAAAATCCATCTGTTAATATCCAATTGAGCATCATCCTACAAAAAGCCTGAGAGAATGGGAGCTTCTTTGGAGAGAGGATTATGATCATTCCTCGTGACCCCATTTGAAGCTAGGAAGAGAGAAAATTAAGCTGTGGTGAAGTAGAGATTTAAGGAATCCTATGAGGACAAAATTTCCTGACTCAAAGGAAGGTGCCCCAGCTCAGCGAGTCTGTAGTAACAGATTGAGTCTCATCTGCTGGTGTTAACGGTGTCTGAATAGCAGAGGAGCAGTCAGTGCTCTTTGGATCTTATTTGGGCCAGTGGCTGTATGAGGTGAGTGGTAGTTGTTGGGCTGCCCAACCCTCTGCAATGAAGACTGCCCAGTTATTCGTGCAGTTTTGACTGTGCAGGGGTTGGCACCTCAACCCCTGTGCTGTTACAGGGTCAACTGTAATGTATGTGAAAGCGTCTAGTGCTTAACTAGGCACATACAATTTTATTCATCCAGTTCTAGACTTATGTAACCTAGAAATGTCCAGGTTTTTAGAAATGCTCAGCAAATAACTAATTTCATTATAATTCTACAAATCTTATAAAGTATACAAATGTTGAAGGAGTATGTATGGCTTAGGAAAAGAGTATGGCTTACAGATATATATGTATTAATATTTTATACATATATCATAGAGAAATCCATCATAAACAAAAAATGTTACCTCTGACATTTGTGGCGATAGAATCAATTAAAATATATTTTAAGTGCACTGAACCATTATTTTTATAAACTTTAAACATATTTTAGCAAGTCACAGTATGTACAAGATAGACAATAATCACATATTTTAAAATAAATTCACAAAGAACAAAGTTCTCCCATTAAAATTGTCCTAAATACTTACAGTTCTTTAAGGTTGGAGAGTGTCCTAATTGCAGTGGGGAATTCATCAAGGTTATTGTAATTTAAATCTCTGAAAATGAGTAAATAGTATTTTCAGTTTTTCACTTAAAAATTTATATATACTATATTTACAAGGAAATTACCATGCTATTCCAATGGATCCATATCACTGATGAAAGTTCTCATTCCTGTTCTTTATGGAGAGAGATTTTCTTGGCTTCCTGACAGCTAACACTCCACAAGCATCTGCATTTAAATGATCATTAGACTGATCATGCGAAATTTCTGGCTCAAGGCTCAATGGCACTGGGGCATTTTAAAAAAGGGAGGGAACATGCAGTGGCCTTAACTTCCAAGAAGGAGGGATGCTTAGGCAGGTGTTGACAGCTTGCTCATGGAGCTCTTCCTCTGAACCTGGCTTACTTGTATTTGCACTCCTCAGGGCTCCTGGATCACATCCCCCTTCTTCTTTCCTCCTTCACCCTCTTGTAGACAGGACATCTTGGAGGGCTCTGTTGTCCCTGACTCCCACAGAGTGCCTACATCACACCCAACCTTAAGTCCTGGATGAGAGCTGCTTCTGGAGAGGTTTATGTGATCAGGGGTACTCTCAGGAAGACATCTGGTCTAGAATTTCCTCAGGGTCACAACTGATTCAGATCAGAAGTATGATGTTTTCCTTGATCTGTGCGGCAAAGCTCTATTCTCCCTCATGCACAGGGATGGAATGACCAATCTCAAATCATCAGTTACTCTCTCTGTTATGACACAATTGGCTTCTCAATTTCATTACTCACAAGCATTTGATAGACTTATTCCACCTTATATCTACATCTTCCTATGAAAAAATAATTGTCCCCTAGTCTCTGGGAATGGTAGGTTTCCCAGATGATGCAGGAAAACCTTTTGGTCAAGCAATCAGATGTGGTTAGAACCACCTCTATAAAGAAGAATTGCTATTTAATTTTAAGAGAGAGATAATTTGACTGAGTTAAACATGAATCAAGATTCCTACTTGTCTGGCGCAAACCATCCTGAACCTATACTGCAGGCAGGAAACGTGTGTCTTTTGTGGACATAAATTTTCTTCCTGTTTGTAAATTTCTCCAGATGCTCTGTTTTGATTAAATGAGGATTGGGCCCTTGTAAATTACTTATATTTCTAGTGAGGAAAAGGAAGAGGTTGGGAATAACCAATTTACTTATTCTCTGTAGCCCTCGGCAAGATGGGGGGAGGGGAGACAATAAGACTCACATGAATTTTGCCCTGAAATGTTTTGCCCTATGGTATTTACATGCAATCCTCAGTCCTAATCCCAAACGTAGGAGAATAAGAAAGACTATTTATGGAAATACCCATCAAAGCCCATCTTGTTTTTTGTTCCTGTTGTCGTGTTCAAAAGGACTGGAAGGTGATTTCCATTGCTAAGATTCCCTAGCCCAGCCCTGTGTAGATAAGAGATATTTTCTAATTGTTCCTAGCAGCTGATGGGAGCTGCTTGTTTATGTCATTAAGTTGACATCAAGGGCCTGCCTGGACAAGTTCATCTTTGGCACCTGAGAGGAGACACAGAGTGACTTAACCCTGGAAAAAGAGCTGTTAGTGCTCATTGTCTACAAGATCACCATTAACAGATGGTCCCTCAGGAAATTAGTGGACCTCTAGACCTGGTTAGAAGCTAAATTGATCATCTACAAATTGCTAAACTCTGTATGCAAATGAACAATGGGCCCCAGGGCCACAGGAGAAGTGGTCTTCGGTCCTCTCCTTCTGCACTTCTGATCACAAGCAGCATTGCAGATGCAGTGCCCTGTGTGGTTTATTGCACTTGAGTATTGAAAACGTGGGGTTGGGGGAGGGCATGTCTGCAATTACCCTTCTCTTCCAGCATACTCAGGACTCTCTCTGCCTGTCACCCCACCTCATTACACCTCTTTCACTCAACAGGAAAATGAAGAGCAGCTCCTCCCCTGAGAAAAGCCTGGGGTCCTGGTGTGGCACTCAAGAACCTCCACCTTGGCTCTGGGAGAGTGTGTAGGATATGTTCAGCTGGCTGGACTCTATTTTTACTATAGGTACCAATTAGGAACCGAATTTTTGACCTATTCTTTGGAAGAAGTATACAGTGGTAAACATGTATTTCAGAATCAGACTGGAGAAGGAAGCAAATCTGAATTGCGCTGCTGACTAGTTATATTGTGTTGGCAAAATAACTAAACCTCACTAGAGCCTAAAATAAGATAGTAATAGCTGCTCTCATAAGATGATTGTAAGAAGTAATTGAAACAATGTAGGCCAAGCACTCATTGTAATATTTCATTATAGACATACTCAATAAATGGTAACAATTATTACTTTTTAGTCTTTTGAATTGCTTTAGCATGAAACTTCACTGTTTCCTAAAGAGTTGCCAGTTCATTTCAGATTGAAGACTCAAGCATTTGCCTACTTCTGCATCCTCTCCTTCGGCAGGGAGTACCAGGCTCATGAATAGTGAGCCTGAGTGACAACATAGAATTCTTGACAGAGAATACACATTCCTTAGCAAACAGTCACTGCTCAGCAGAGAACATCTCATTTAACTTATAATGATTCTAATTTATTACTCTCATTAGATTAAAATAAAATCATTTTTATTGTTGAGCTTTGTAGGGGGTGTGTGTGTGTGTGTGTGTGTGTGTAAGATAAAGCCACTATAAATGTCTGTTTAATGCTCAGGCAATTAAGCAAACCAAACAGCAAGTTTGGCTTTAAGGGTATTTCGATTCCTTCAGAATATTCATGAAAACATTGAAAAAAAGGAAAGAAACAAAAGGTCAACTCACAAAGTCTCTAGGCTGTGGAGCCCATCAAAGCATTTCTTTCCCAGGGAGTGGATTCTATTGTTATGGAGATGTCTGCAGGAGAACATTACAGACAGTCATGAAGGCATGCTGCACACAGCAAACTTAGTCACAACATTTTGATTGCTTAAATCCAAAGGAAGTTATACTACAGAATGCATTTATAATATAAATGAACATTTTATAGAAAAGGCCATATTCCCCGTTCACTCATACCGCAGATGATTCTATACCACAGAATTTAAGGCAGTCACAATTTTACCTTTTGGGTTTGAGATATCAGGGTGTGTATAAAAATATGATCAACGTGATTGATTATAAGTAAATTCAGGTTTCACAGCATATTTTCCAGCATAGATTGTTCAGCATGGCTTTGGGATGTAAGATGTTAAGCAGAGATGTTGACCGTTGAGTCATGGAGGACAGAGGGAAGGTCCTAGGTGTATTAAACACATTTTCTACTAAAGCTGGATGTATATAATGGCTACATGCCCAGTGTGGAACCACAGGTCAACAGGAAACGATTTCAGCCACAGGGAATGGTGATCAGATTTTTCAGCTGTCCGAGGAGATTAGTTATCTTGACACAGTATTAATGTGTATAATTATCCTCTTTAGTTCAACTGGTAAGTCAGTTAGGCCAGAGCCAGTGAGAACAGCTGTGTGTATAACTGAAAACTGGACCAACTCCCAAGGGGATTTTGGAAAATGGGCTGAAGGAGGACAGGGTGCAAAAGAATAGCTGGCTGGATGGATTTCTGTAAATCCCTCCCGTGGAGGAAGAAAATTGAAGCACATGGCCAGCTTCTGGTGGGTCAGTAGCATCATCTTTGTATTTGAAATTCCGTATAGAAATTTGTTAATATCACCAAAAATTTCTTTTCCTTTCAGACTAAGATTTTTGTTCTAATAAATACATTCTGGTTTAGGTGACATCTGTGTGAGGTTCACTGAGAATCTTCTACATGCAACACATGAGGAAAAGGATTGAGGGGAACCTCAAAAGATGGATAAGATACTGGTCAGCCCTCAAAGGAGTACATACTACAGTGCAAGAGACAGATATGTAATCAGGTAATAAAGTGGAATGGCTGAAGGCAGTGGTGGGTCGGTGGGTGGGCTTGAAGTACAGGGAGAAACAGTGAGAAGACACCTCCTCATTGACTGGCTATTATGTTGCACGCGTGGAGGAATATTGCTTCATTCTTAAAGAAGACTGATTATTTTCCAAACCATTACTCATTGAGAATCATTTTGATTTACTAAAATAATAAAATCTAGACAAACTGGGGGGAAAAAAGCTGTGTAAATGCATAACTCACTGTCAAGGGTTTGTTCTTGCTTCTCTTTCCTTGGTAAGGGTTCAAGAAGTTCTTATTAAATAAGAGACCATCTTTCAATTTGACCTGAATTACCATTTATTATAAAAAAATAAGGAATTTTTATTAACTTAGGTTACTGTACTAATTGTACAGTGTGGTGATTACTTGTACAATATACAATGGGCTCCCCTAAGGCAGAGGTCGTATTTTATCATCTTTGTATACCCCGCAGTGCTTGGCACTTAGCAGGTGCTCAATAAATGTTAAGTCATTTACACAACTGTAATATTTATGAGTCATTTTGGGGAAGGGCTCAAGGAGTTTCCTTCCTTAAAATGTCCCATTTATGCTTTGAAGGGGCAGAAATTTTAAGGCCAAGGTCTTACAGGGAATTTGGAAACTGTTAAAAGAGAGAGCAGAATCAATAAAACTTACAGCACTACCAAGCTGGAGAGGTTTCCAAAGGCATAGTCTGGTATGTGGTGTATTTTGTTCAGGGCCAAGGTCATGGCCTGCAATGCCGATAAACTTCTGAGAGCCTGGACAGGGATTTCTGTCAAAGCGTTGTCATCCAGCCACAGGTGCCTCAGCGAATGCAGGCCACTGAAACAGCTGGGGGGCACGTAGCTGATGTGGTTGGCATCCAGTCGCCTGTGGGAGGAAGAAAGCAAGAATGGACAAGGGAGCAAAGCCCAGGCCAGCCCAGAAGATCGACTCTGTATGAAGAGTCTCGATGTCTGGAGGTTTTTCCTCTCCTGATGGGCTCTCCTTCTCACTCATGGGCAGAGCCATTGCTACTTAGGTGCCCTGGCTCCAAAATTCCATGATGCTAGGATTCTCTTCCAGGTTGTGGGTAACTGCTTTCATGCATGGAGGTGGCCCCCCATGGGGGTATAAAGTTTCAGCGTGGTGATCTTTTAGCTTTCCTTTCTAGCAGATAGACATTCTCTTCCTCCCTCCTATCCGAAGCCAAGTGAATGCCTTTGCTTTCCTGCACTGTTTTAAACATATTAAACACACTAATCCACTAGTTTGTTCGGTAAGCTCTGGGAAAAAATTATTTCAGTATTTAAAGGAACTGAATTAATTTTTAAAAACTGTCAGAGATACCCCCCAGTGACAGCAGAGGCAGCCCCTCCTGTTTTTTTTTTTTAGTACAGTGCCCAAAAGCCTCAAAACTGCTGGCTTTCTTGCTCATCCTAACCATTTGTGTCGGGCAGATGTTTATTTTTCTGACATTTTAAATGAATAATAAAATTAACAGGCTGGGGATGGTGGCTCATGCCTGTAATCCTAGCACTTTAGGAGGCCAAGGTGGAAGGATCATTTGAGACCAGGAGTTGGAGGCTGCAGTGAGTTGTTATCCGGCCACTGCACTTCAGTTCAGGTGAAAGAGCGAGATTCTGTCTCAGAAGGAAAAAAAAATTAACAGCTTTCCAGATTTTGCTTCCTTTTTCCACATTCCATTTTTTTCTCTTTTTCTTTTTTTACATGGGGAAATACATCTAAAAATAGGTCTGGTTAATGAGCTGTTGCAGCCTCAGAGCCAGCAGAGGGAGTGCGATACATTTATTTTACTTCAACCCAATGTAAACAGTGGCTGTAATTAAAACGCCTTACCTTTTCTTATGGAAGTGACAAAACTCACATAGTTTGCAATTTTCTGTAGGGTGCATGAACAATAGAACCACCCTTGCTCAAGCTATGTTTCCAACAGCCCTCACCGTTTTTTCCCAATTTGTTTTTAAGACTCTCATATTTGCATGTTCAAAGCTAGGATTAACAAAAAGAAGAGTTGCATTTTAAGCAGTCCAAGTTTTAGGAAGGATTAGAAAATCATGAGTGGATTTTGAAAAATGTTTTCAGAAGCATTTAAGACTAAACAGATGCAGGAAGCATACCAGGATCACAAAATAATCCCCTGAAAACCAAATTTAAACAATTTAGAAATAGAGTTTTCTGTTGGTAGGGAGCTAATCTCCATGGAAAGCAGCTTCCTCACTTTTGGTCACTTTGTGTCAGTCTACTCATCCTCTGGTTCCTACTGCTACTGATTGAATGGGAACAAGTGACGCCTTAGGGGCCCTGGGCCAAGTTCTGATAATAAGTGAGATAAAGTTACTTGGAACCAATTTTAGGAGTTGGGTGTTGTAGCCCATTCACAATTAAATTTCCAGTAGAACAACTATCACTGCAGGGCAACAGAAACACAGCTTGCAAACATGTCAAGCTTCTGTCAACAAACGGAGCTGGAAATATTTAGGAAAACTCAACACCATCTCTTCTCCCTTTCTGCAGCAGTAACATGTTTGGCCTATGTTTAATTAAGGTAAATTTCATCAGAGGATGAGGAGGTGATTGTTTTTGTTTGACTAGAAGTAAAGGAGATATTTGTAGATGCTTCTTAATGGAAAATTTATAATATGAGCTTCCACGTTTTAGTTGATGTATTGCCTAATTATTGCCAGTTGCTTATGCATTGAAACTATAAGTGGCTTCTAAGAGTCTTGAAAATGACAAAACTTAAGATTCAGTGCAAATGTTAGGGTACATTTATGGAGAAGGCTCTCTCAGCATCAAGGCATAGGCTTGTCTTTTTTGGTATTTTAAGTTGCTACCAAAGTTTCTGCTGTGTCTTGAAGTGACCCTGGTATCAGTTCCCAGTGTTAGTAAGTCCATTTCCCAGGACAGATCTCTTTTATGAATCACTTCCCCCAACCCCTGAAAAAAGGATGTAGTCTGGCCTCCACACTGTTATCTTATACCAATTTGCTATCTGAAATGAAATGAATTAGACAGAACAATTCTTCAGAGTCCTAACACTCTAAATGCTAATATTTACAGACCTAATACTCAACAGCACAGGCCAACAGATGTCCTGAGTACAGCATTAAAAATTCTCTCTACTAAAAAATTGCTTCATTTAAGAAGCTCTCAATAAATGACACTCCTTCTAAATGCCGTGTTTTAGAGTCCATATCCACCTGGCTTCAGTGGCCCAAAATGAGAGTGGCATGTTGTTCACACTCAAAGGTGTTATCCAATTTAATTTCCTCCTCCAGCTTTATAAAGGTATAATTGACAAATAAAAATTGCATATATTTATGGTGTACAATGTGATGTTTTGATAGATGTATACATTGCAAAATGATTAAATCAAGCTAATTAACATAACCATCACCTCACATAGTTATCATTTTTTTGTAGTGAGAACATTTAAGATCTAATCTCTTAACAATTTTCAAGTATATAATACATTATTATTAACTGCAGTCACCATGCCGTACAATAGATCTTTAGAATTTATTCATCCTGTCTAACTGAAACTTTGTATCCTTTAACCAACATCTCCTCACTCAACACCCACCTCCACCTCCATCCCCTGGAAACCATTCTACTCTCTGCTTCTATATCTGATTAAATCTTAACAGAAGATCCCAAGGCTAAACCAGAGGATGGAATTAATTATCCAGTCATTCGTACAGGTGGTTCTTATGGAGCAAGGTTAATACTGGGGACAAAGAAGCTGACAGGGTGCAAGCTGTGCTTATTCAGTGAGTAAACAAAGAGTTCATATTATGTCAATCTGGTCTTTTCAGGCGGCTGAACAGTCCCTATTCATATGCTTGGAAAATGCAATATTTAAGCAGTGGGGTATAAAATAAACATCACTATAGAGTATAAGAAAACGCATATATAGAAAATATGTTTAGATAATAGACATTGTCAGGAGCAAAAAAAAAAAACAAACTACATTATGTAGCTCCATGTTTCTTTGTCATTTCTATTTTGTGCAAGTCACAAAGCTAGGGTGTGTGTGTGTGTGTGTGTGTGTGTGTGTGTGTGTGTGTAGGCACCTCAGTACCTATGAATGAATGCAGAGATGTGGGATGGGAAGTACCAGGTTGAAGCCAACTATAGCAGCTCTGTGGCCATGGCCAAGTCAATAGGCCGCAGTTTTCACATCTGTAAAATGTGGATAACTCCTCTCTATCTTACAGGGCTGCTTTATGATTCAAGGAAATAAAGCAACAGGGCTTTGTAAGTATAAAGAGCATCTCAATGATTTTAAATATTACTATATGAAGCTGGGTTTTTTTGTCTTTTGACAATTGAAATCATTTAGGAAAAAAAGAGGTAAACTCATAAGCAAAAGTTGGCTAAAATGAGTGCTAGATCGTCAGTGAATTTCAGTTCTGAGAAATGTAGGCTATTTCTTTCAACTCTCACAAGAGAAATAATTAAGAGGTATCTGCAATTAGACTTAATAGAAGTCACCCTTATTTTTTAGCCTTTAGCGTTATTGCTACATGTGTGTATGTATATATCTTTACACACTCATACACATATTATGCAACAGGGCAAATAGTTTTGTTCCTAATACATTGCTGAATATATCTTCATTCTGAAGGCAGAGGAGAAGTGGTGATATTATAAGTGACACATTCTCAGAGAAAGTTTCCAGTGATGAACTTGGCATTTAAGTATCTATCAAAATTGTGACAAATTGGGACATTGTAGTCCCAAAACTAACAAGCAGTTGTGCACAGCAAAATACTTTAACAATAGGAGTGACCTTACCTTCATTCAAACAAATAAAATCTCTTAATTATGATCTTGAAATGCCATCAGAAAAGTGATTACTATATGGGAAATGGCACCCACTTTATGCTTCTTTTGTGGGAGTCTGTTACTTATAATTTGTAGTGAAATCATAGATAAAACAAAAATTTACCCTACTTCCTATGTCATCTGCAACCATCTCCATAATGTGTATATGGCAAACTGGGAAGACTAAAGACATGAATTTAAGTCAAGACTCTGTCACTTATTAATTCTGAGATTTAGGGGCATATTGATTTATCTCTCTGAGGGTCAATTGCAGAATCACAATATGTCACAAAATTGCTGTGGGAATTAAATGAGAAAACGAATGTGCACTATTTTTTAAAACAGTAAAGCATCTTACAAATTATTGGCTTTATTGTTTGAAGAAAATCTTCACATTTGGGGAGTGGTATCATTTTTTTCCCTCTGAAAGTTTCTTTTATTCTTCCTGAAGTTTCCTAACCCTTTGTAATTTCACACCTCTCTATAGGAGATCTCCGTTTCTTGGTCATATAAACTGGCAGAACTGCCAGTTCCCTACTTGCCCTACATCCTTTAGTCTGTATGGTTAGTACCATGCTGCCTGTTTTGACTGTTAGAGCAAGCTTTCCATCACAGAGGAAATGGACATCTTCTGTGTTAGGTCAGCAAAAGGATAGCTGACGTCCAAAAGGGTAAAATGGCTGAGGTTTTGACCAGTGTCAACATGAAAAAATAAATGACAAAAAAAATGGCTGTGGAAAAATATGACCATATCTGGTGCAAGAACAGAATTTTTATTAAGTATGAGACTATAATGTTACTCAGAGGGCTACGACTGATAAGAAATGATTTTGTCATGACTTTTGGGCTTACGTTGAATTAACTCCTTCTTTGAAGGGAGAACTTGAGGTTGGAGGACATCACAGTTGCTGAAGAGATTCATTCTTCTGCTCAAACTGCTTGGCCAAGGGGACTGTCTATTATGGACCTTGGGTTGCCTCACCACTGGGACCAGCTCACCAAAGGGACCAGGTCAGGACCACCCAGTTCTCCCCAACAGGCTTGAATAACTTTGAGCAGTATCCAAGGTAAGTGTTTGACGTCTGGATAACTTCACTCCCAGAAGGTGTCTGGGCTATCTGCCTAGGAGGAATGTCCCACCCTCTCCAAGCAATCTTCAAGGTTTGCACAAAGATGTTTCTCTGGAGTGGGGGTTTCATTCTGCCTCCTGACCGGATGCCCTATGAATAGATGTGCTGTAGAAAGGTCACTCTAATAGCAGTGTGAAGGAGGGACTAGTGGGAAAGTAAATGACCGAGGCAGCTGCAGTCATCAGGATGAGAAAGAAATAGTGCTTGGAAGGAGTGTGGAAATGGAGAGGAAGGGCCTAGTGGGAGGGATGTTAAATAAGTGGGCCTGACAGATATAGGTGACTCCCTAGATGTGGTCAGAGAGGGAGGCATGGAAGCTACGGTGATTTAGCGTTCTGGCCTGGGAAACTGGGCAGATGGAGACCAAAACCAGGGATGAATGTTACCTAGTATTATGCAAAATAAATATAAAACAGAACTACACATTTCCTGTGGATGCAGTTCTCTTATAGCAATGTATTCTGTATGGCAAAGAGCTAGAAGGTAACAGGCAAAAAATTAATCTGTGTTCAGACAATGCTTCACCCTCCCCAAACAAGCTCATTTTTTGTGTGTGTTTAAAGTTTTCTTTCTGCTGGCACAGTGGCTCACACCTATAATCCCAGTGCTTTGGGAGGCCAAGGTGGGAGGATTGCTTGAGGCCAGGAGTTCAAGACCATCCTGGGCAATGTAGTGAGATCCCATCTCTTAAAAAAATTAGCTAGGTGTAGTGGCGTGCACCTGTAGTCCCAGCTACTTGGGAGGCTGAGGTGGGATGATCACTTGAACTCAGGATTTTGAGCTTTGCAGTGAGCTGTAATCACATCACTGCACTCCAGCCCGGGTGACAGAGTGAGACCCTGTCTCTAGAAAAAAATTTTAAATATTAAAAAAAAGTTTTCTTCCTAGTATCTTCATTTAGAAAGGATTAATTATGGAAATTTCTCTTTGACAAGAGACATTTTGCCAACCTGCTCCATACTCCCAAAGGAATTTTCAGTTTACAAATGGTATTATTGTAGGGATTAGAGAATTTATGAGATCATTCTTGCTATTGTTTCAGAAAATGGCCCTTTATATATATCTTGTGTATGATACCTTGCCAATGTATCACACAAACTTGTATGTCTGTTTGAGAATGTCTTTGATGAGCCATTAACTACAAGGAAGAAAGCGTTAGTCAAGAGATAAGCCATTGATCTTGGCTAATTCCATATCTGAGATGACTGTAACAGTGTCAATTATTAACATGGATAACCTGAAAAAAAAAGCTGAAAGTGAGAAGAATGTTGCAGCTGCATAGTACAGCTTATGGGTATTCTTACAATAAACAGAATCATGGAGCAATGCATTTTCATGACTGACATTGCTATATTATATTTGGGTGAACATTCTTCCTTCTTAAGTTTTAAAGAAGTGACCACCCCTTTTCTACAGTTGGACACTTGGACAATTTATGAGATCATTTTGAATAAGTCATGAATAGGTGAAAAACCACAGAGATTTAGTTCATTTATAAATTTTAAGAAATACAAGCATTATCAGTTAATATTTTACTTTTTCAATATAATAAAAAGCATGTAATTCCAAGTCTGTATATAACATACTTTGGCAAAGTATATCAGTTTTTTTGGTTATGATGAAATTTTACTGCTTTGAAATTTTATTGCGCTGGAATCAACGGATTGTTGGAGCTGAATTCGTCACAAGATCATTGTTATAATACTGTCAGGATAGAATTTTATCTATATGGACTCATAGGTTGAATTCATAGTGATTTATATAAATTCTTCACAATAACATCAGAGTCACTTTTGCTGCTGTGGTTGTTTTTAAATATTTCTGGAGTGATCACAATGTGGGATTCCACATTAATATCTAGGAAGATATTAAGCACATGAATTCACACAAATAACATGATTGCTTTTATGAAACATTTCTGCTTCTGTTTTTCTAGTCTCCATCTTATTTGCTGGTAAACTTAATGTGACCACCAGGAAGAAAATACTTGCTTTAGATTTACCTCTGAAAAGGTAAAAAAAAAAATTTTTCCCACCTCTCCAGCTCGAAGAGTGATAAAGTCTACAGATTCATTGAAATGTAATAATTTAGAGACTACTGAGCTGTCTTGACTAGAAGCCAGATGAAGGGTGTCTAAAGGAACCAAACCTCTGTCTCTCTGGCACTGTTGAGGAGGGCAAGACTACAATGAGAAATATATTTTAAAGTCTAACTATACTAAGCTGTTCAGTTTCTCAGAGGTCACCACCGTTGTGAATTTTGTAACAAGGAGATCTACAGCCAAAGTAACGTGAGCAGTAACCTCTTTAGTTTTATTTTTCCCCATAGAAAACAAAGACCCTCTTTTTGTCAGGGACACCAATAGTTTTCCAGGTAGCACCACCAGGGTTTGAAACCTACGGGTCAGTTTTGAACTTTCCATTGCCTTCCAGCCAATCATTCACTAAGCTCTCTCCATTTATCTTCACCTCCCAGACTCTCGATTTCCACTGTCTAGTTAATTCTCTTATCTCTTACAAATATCACCTGAGAGTCAAAAAAAAAAATTCTCTTATCTCTTCACACCTGCATTACTGCAACAGCCTCTGAGCTGGTCCTTTTGCCTTTGATCTCTTATCTCTTCAATTAATCCTGTAGGCTGCTGCCTGATTAGTCTTCTTAAAATTGCACTCTATGTCATTTACCTGTTAGGAATCTACAGTTCTTCACATTATCATTCCTTTCAAACCCAAACTTTCCATTCTGATATTCAAAGCTCTCCATCCACCTTATGTGGCCAAACTTTTCTCTTATTGCTCTGTCCCAGTCAAGTCTCCTTTTTAGCTCTTTCCCACAGTAATTCCCCTGCCTATCCAAAGCTCATCGACCTTCTAAGATTTCACATCACAGTTCTTCCTGAACCCTACTCTTGAAGTGGGGAATCCTAAGCTGAGACAATGGGAAAACTCATTCTGGCAGATAGATCAACTCCAAAATCCCTGTAGGAACCAATGGGTCCAACTCTCAGTGCAGGGAAGCCATGTGGAAAAGTCAGGGTACAGAGAGAAGAGTTTGGAACCTGGGAGATGAATGAATGCAGGTTACAGTCACATTGGGGATGATGAGCTGATCCTCAGTAGCTGTCTAGAACCACACATAGAGTTTGAGGTATCAGTTCAGATCAACAAGTATTTCCTGAGTGCTTTCTTTGTCCTGGGTACTACTTGGTGCTGCAGACCTAGCAGTAAACCAGGCAGACTAGGTTCCAACCCGTACGGAACACATTTTCTAAAGGCTAGTCAGATAAATAAATTGTTATAATGAGGTGTTAGGTGAAGAGCAATGCATAGTAGGGGGACCTAACCTAGATTTTACTTTTTTCAGTCCAGATCTAGATTTCAAATTAAGTGACATCTCTACTTAGTTGTGCATCCTCAAACACAAGTGTTCAAGACCAAACTCATTATCTCACATCTGCAAACTCCCCAAATATGTGTTGTCTTCTACCAGTGTTTCTTGTCTCAGTGATTGGTTCTATTAAGCACATGGTTGTATAAACCAGAAACTTAGAAATCATTCTTGACACCTTCTCTTTCATTCTTCATAGCCAGTTCATTACCAAACACTGGTAATTTCATCACTTAAATATTTCTCAAATCCATCTCCCTTTCTTCATCTCCATGCCCTTTACCCTGGCAAAGTTTCTCTTTTTCTCCTAGACTAGGAGAGACACAGACCTGATCACCACCCCCACCTCCTGCTTAAAACCCTCCAGTGGGTTCCCACTGCTTTTACAATAAGGACTGAAATCCTGACATGTTCCAAATGGCTTTCAAGTGATCTGGCCCCCACATGCCTTATCTCTTCTTGCTTCAGCCACACTGACCTCCTCTTTATCCCTTGATGTACCAGGTCCCCCCTACCCCCACTACAAGGAATTGCACATGTAGTTCCCGCTGTCTGGAATGTTCTCTGTTGTCTTTGTCTAGTCAACTCTTACCTTTGCAACAGGGGCAAGGTATCCTTAACTTTCTCACCTGTAATTTCCTCATTGGGAAAGTGGAGACAATTTCTACCTCACAAGTAGTGAATGATCAGACAACCAATGCATTGGGAAACACTACAAAAAAGTAGTGTTTTTAATACTTTTTTACTTTAATACTATTTTCTTCCCTTCTGTAATTTATGCATTTCTGTCCTGCAGCATTACAACTGTACTTTGTTTTTGTAAACCTTCATAATCACATGTCTACAGGTAATACGTGTTTCTGTCAGGCCTTCCCTTCTTCTCATCAGTGCCCATTCTCTGCAGGGATTCTCCGAGGGAGGGAAGGTGATGCGGTGATGAAACGAGCAGGTTCTGGAATCTGACAGACTAAAGTTCTTATCCCGGACTCGCCGCTAGCCTGACTCCAATGCAAGCCATCTGACGTCGGGAAGGTCAGTTGACCTCTCAGAGCTTTCTACTTCCTCATCGCTAAGGAAGAGATAATCACAGCACCCACCTTGTCTGGATGCTGTGAGGATGAAGTGGGATGATGCAGGTAAGAGTGCTTCATAAATATTGGCAGCTGTTGCTTTTATAAATTCGTGGGCATTTAATCAGTTGCACATTCTGATTTTGTCTTTGCAGCGTCCTTATTCTCTACTGCTTTCCTTATGTGTCTGTCCACAATTCATCACAGACTCCAGCTATCCTGAAAAGGAGCAAACTCTGTGCCCCACTTGCATGGCTGTCATCCCTTTAGCTTCTCCAGCGAGTTCAATCTACTTTCTAAAGTTAACCCTGATTTTATATCACAAGCTTCAAAAAACTTTATTTCACTTCTCATTCCTTAATATCCATGTTCTCTTTATTTATTCATCTGATATGACTGCCATGTTTGCGACTTAGCATGGCGCTGGCAGGTAGCCTGATGTAAGAACATTTCACACATGGAGTCTTTGCATAAAGTATGCACATCCCCCCCATGTGATTCTGAGGACCACACTCCAATTTTAGCTCTCTCTTCTTGTAAACATTGTGTAGAAAGGGCTTTGCTTCTGAAAATAATGTTTAAATTGGGATAGGGTGCAAAACCTTTTCTTCTCATAAGAATTCGCTGGCTGCTGATTTTCATACGGGGCCATGAAATGAACTCTTCACTGTGCAACAGACAAACTCTTTGGCCTCTAGAACTTCTAAGTTCACCCTCATCCCAATATCTACCTAATATGTGGGCACTTTCATGAAAAAAGCAAAACAAACTAACACCACAGTATGTTTTTATTGTGTAGGCTTGTGACTTGTCTTTCTGGAGACTATTTTAATGGAGGGAATAATGTTACCAAATCTAAAACCACTATGTTTTTAAACCTTTTTGATCCTTTAATCTTATCCTCTTGATTACCTCACCTTCCTTTCTTTTCGTCTGCTTACACTTCCTTGTCTTCTGTTACTTCCTTCCCATTCTATATCCCAGTCTGAAACCCAATAGGCTCTTGGATATTAATAGGAGGAAACTACTACTGGTTCTAAGTGCTTTCTGCTCTGCATTTTGAGCCCCACTTCCTTCTCCCCATTTATTGCTCTTGCTTACTGTCTTTTATTTTATTTTTTGACTACTATTAGCAAAAAACTTTGAAGAGTCCAGGTGAAGTTACTGACATATCGCAGGGTCCATGGGTGGGTTCTATAGCTCTAAAGATGATATCACAATATGATCATGTGCCAGGTAGGAAATAGACATTATTCTTGGGTTGGAAAATACAGTCTTATACTTTGAAGATGAATGTTAGCTAACCGGAGAATAGAGACAATAATAAAGATATGTTTAATTCTCCTTTCATTATCTATTTTCCAACCTATTATCTTTGTGACTGTGCATGTTGCACAATTAGCTTCACCAGTGCAGACTTGGGATGAACAGCAACACGTATTAAAACAGTTACTCTGGTTAACTGGGCAAACATGAATAGGTAATTCTCTTTGGTCCTCTTAACCTTCACAATGACAGCAAGTTGCCTGAAATCCATGAATGACCATCACAAATGAAGCAATGATTTTTTTAATAGACTGATTTCTTAATTATTAATACAAAGGTGTGAGGCTATGGGAGGGTTAAGTTCTGAGTTTCCATCAAATCACTGTAATCTAACCCTAGTCCTCAAATGTCTTTAATGCCAAAGGTTTCTTGGTGAAATATAACTCACTGTGAATTCTGATTACGTTTCCTATTCCCTTCCAAAAAACAGAAATGAAATTAAGTTATACTTGATTACATTACAAAAAATCCAATTGGTGTCTGGGCAGTCGTTGCCATGGCAGAAGCCAAACGTACATATTGTACAGGGGCAGGTTCTGGGTTGCCAGGCCGGTGCTTGTAGGCCTGGGCTCTTATTCTTCAGACGAGTGATTTGTTAGCATCAAGAGGGTTAAAAGAACACAAATGTAGCTGTGTTCAAATGTTCAAAACAAACAAATGTTTGTTTTATGAACAAAACAAAATGTCTTTTGTGTATGTGAAATAAATGGGAAATTACATCCCTTGAAACATGAGTACAATTTTGTTTCTTCCTCATCGCAATGTTACCAATTTTCAATATATCAAGTTTCTTAAACTTCATTCATTGAAGCCAAGTCTATATGGGTGGAGCAAAGAATGCAAATGATGTATTTCAATAGTTCTCAGCCATTTTGGTTTGTAGACCACTTTGTTAGTGTCATAGAACACTAAAATTTTAATTTGTCAAATGCATTTTGTATACAAATCACCTAGGATTTTGTTAAAATGAAGATTCTTATTAAGTAAGACTGAGCTGAGACCCAAGGTTCTGCTTGTGTCAGGTGGTGCTGACACTGCTGGTCCATGGGCCATATTTGAAGAGCAGGGTGACAGATGGAGCGGTGGCCTCTTAACTTTATCTACCCTAGGTAATCAGTAGAATTAATAGGCATATGTGAGCTGTTTTCAATTAAACACAAGGCAATGCCTGACTTTTATATTCTAAGTACATAATTAGCTCACACTAGAATGCAAAGTATGGACTTTGTTATGATTTCCAGTTTGAAAACAGTTTAGGAAAATAGTTTGTAGATCATCTGAGGGAATGCTGTAGGACACTAATTTTTCTCAATTTTCACTTTAGGAAATGCTAGACTATACAATTAAGCCAGCTAGAAAACACTGGTGCTTGGATCCTACCCTCAGAGATTCTGATTTTAATTGTTCTGGAGTGCACCTAGACTTTGGGACTTTCCAGATGATTCTTATTTGCAGCCAACATTGAGAAGCCCCACTGTAGAAGTTATAAGGCCAGGCATCTATAGGGGCAATGAGCACACAAACCCTGTCAAGTGCAGAGTGCTTCTTAGAGATTGAATGTATAATGCAAAAAAAATTAATGAAGTGGAGACAAATAGAGTGAATTCAAGAGTGTGAAAAGAAAAACCACATAGAAACAAATGCTAATTGAAGAGTAAAGGCTGACTCTAGTCCAAGAAGAGATGGGCAGCTGAATGGAGACTTCCAGGTGTCGGCTGCATGGGTGAGACTGAGTGACACCCTCAGCATTACTCTTACTGATGATGGACACACAAATGGCCTCGAAAATGACTGAAGCATGGATAAAGAATGCATGTTTGTAATGACCATTAAATGCAAAACTAATGTTCTTATTTTGGGAACTGCTTAATGGAAGCAGCATAAACATAATTAAATACTTTAAATCCAGGATATTAGTAAATTTTTAAAGGGGCTCAACGTACCCCAGACCTCCAGACTGGCCTGGTGTGTACCCAGGGTGGGAGGCTCCTTCAGTTGGTATCTGAATACAGTATCTGCAGTGTTGGTGGTTAAGCCTGTGTTTATCATGCTTTTTGACAACTTTTAATTCTTGCAACAAAGCAGCACAAAAAATATCAGTGAGAAAAAGTGGCATGCCAGCACACATTGCCAGCATTCGACACCTCACACTGGTCTGTCTGTATTCTGGGCAAAGGGACCCCTGGCAAACATTGCATAACCCAGCTGATACAATCCAATGTGAACTGGGGGCCGAGTATCCATCTAGATGCTCCAGTTTGAATGTAGTGTCAAACTAGAAAGTTAACCCTTGACCTTTTCACAGGGAACACATATTTATAAAGTTTCAAAACGTAATTCTTTTTGTGAACTGGAAACCAAATGCAAGAGACACCTGGTGAACAGTAACTATGTAGACTGTAAGAAACTCAATCTGAACACCTTTATCAGAGGGGCACCACCCAGTTTGAGTGAACAAAAGAGTCATGGTTTTCTCTTCCTCAAAGAGTTCACTTCTGTTGTGTTCTGTTTGTGATCTTCTTTCAGCTGATAGTGGCTTTTGGTTACAAACTCTTATCCTTCTATCTACTGCCTGCCTCGCAGCTGTTTTAAAGTTCCTATTGGCCACTGCCATTATCTTGAGCTCAATTTAGCCACTAGATCCCTGTGCCCTTACACAGACAACCTGATTTGAGGCTGTTTTGCTTCTCTGGCTGCTGCTTCTTTCCTTCAGGTAAAGGCTTGTGCAACAAAGGAGGAGTGATACTGTCATGTCACTAAGGAGCTCCTGAAAATGCAACAGGCCTATCCCATGCCACAAAGGGACCCTTGTGGGTTTGTTTATCTATAGGCTGGTGAAAACCTAGGAAGTCACTTTGTTTGACTGGAGTAAAAGGCTTAAAATGATCTCAAGCACAGATTTTCTTTCATTAAAAAAAAAAAAAGATCAAAGGACAAAAGTATCATCTTCAAATCTCATGGTCCTCCTTCTCTTATGTCACCTCAGTCAAAGGCACTAAGCACACTATATGTAATTACTAACCAATGGATTCTTTACAACAATTTTCAACTACAGTCTGTAATATTTATTTGCCTTTTTAATGCAATTCTCTCTCTCTCACGATTCAAGACCAGAAACCAGTATTTTGTTTGACAGATAGGGACCTCTAGTGTAAGTAAAATTAGAGCGTACATCACACATGTGTATATCGGAAATCATGCAATATATTGTAAACACACATATTCTGATGAGAGGAAGATTTACTGAAAAAAAGTAGCAGCGTAGACTTGTCAAGTAATCACTGCAACCAACTGCTTACAATCCAAGTTCCAAAACAACTCACTGGCGAGAATGTTCTTTTTGTGAGGAATCATTAATATTTATTTATTCAGAGATTTTAAATCAGTGTGTATGTGGGGTGGTGGGAGACTCCTGATGGTAAAGTTGTGGATTCAGAGTATGGAACACCAGCACCACTGCTGGGCATGTTCGCCTGTGTGTATGTGTTTGTGTTGGGGGTAAGTGTGTGGCATGTGAATCTATATGTGTGTATCTGTGAGCTTGTTCATGACTATGTTTGTACACCTGTGTGCAGTGATGGGGAAGCTCTTGCTTTGTAAACCAGTGTAGTAGGGCTTCAGGATATATCAATTGATCTTAATCTCCTGATCGATCATCCTTAATGTATATACAGGACTTAAAAATGAAATCTTTATTTGACTCCAAAACACTTGATTACAAGGCAGCTCAGATAATCTGAAAACAAAATAAATTGAAGATGCCAAGATTTCTAGATTCTGGCATCCATTTTTCTAGGTAAAAGGAAAGCATTATTTCTGATTTGAATTCAGGAACAAAAATAATACAGGGAAATGTAGGGCAAAATCCTGGAAGTAGAGCTTTTGACTGCAGGTGTTGTATTAAATCTCTGCCCTGAAACCCCAAACTCCAACACTGGTCCCTTTCATACATATTGCTTAATGAGGATATGGAGAATTTTGCTCTAACAGACTCTCACTAACAACTTACTTAGGTATGAGCCCCAACCGAGGAACACACTAAAATGGTCAACTGGACATTTTAATGCACCTTCCCAAATTCATCTTAAATACATTTTGCAATTTCAACTGTACTTACAGGGATTGAAGGCTTCGCAAGTTCTGTAGAGCTTCTGTGGGTACCTGTCTTAGCTGATTATTCTGCAGCATACTGTATGTCAAAAGAAATAAGAAAGATGTCAGAAATGTGGAGCATTAGACAGTCTTGGTTTTCGGGGAGCTTAAATTCCTGTGGGGAGCGCAGATAATTAAAAATAAAAAAAATGAATACATAACATGAGGCAAGTTATAAGTACTATGAATAAAAATCAAAACATAGATTAGAGAGAGATGGTAACAGGGAGTGAGATTTTTATTTTAAATGTGGTCAGGGAAGGTCTTTCTGAAAAGGTGATATTTGAGTAGGTACCAGAATGAATTCAGGGAGCAAATCACTGTGAACATCTGGGAAGAATCACTGAGGAAGAGGGAAGAGCAGATGCAAAGGGCCGGAGGCTGGAGGGAGCTTGCTTGATTGTGGAGGGAGCAGCAAAGGACCAATAGTGACCGGAGAGGAATGCGTGAGGGCAAGAGAGTGGGAGAGGATGTGATGCTATACCTCATGCAGGGGTCCTCAACCTATGGTGAGTTGTATAAATTATTTCATTATATTGCAAGTCGTCATGGCAGGGTATTGGGAAAAGTTTTCAATTAGCAATAATCACGCCTCAGATAAACCTCATTGGCTACGATACTGCCACTGCTCAACGCTATGTGATTATAATAATAGAAATAATAATAATGTAATAATAATAGAAATAAAGTGCACAACAAATGTAATGTGCTCGAATCATCCCCAAATCATCCCCCACCCCCATCCGTGGAAAAATTATCTTCCATGAAAATGGTCCCTGGTGTCAAAAAGGTTGGGGACTGCTGAGGACCTTGCAGGTCAAGAGACCTTATTTTAAATGTGATGAGAAACCCCTGTTGAAAGCTAAGTAGGAAAATGACATGCTGTTAATATTTATGTTTTTAAAGGATCATTCTGGTGGCTGCATAGATTCGACAGAATGGAAATAAGATAACAGTAGGAAGCTATTAAAGATCTTCTCCCTGTTTGTGCATGGCCATATTTTGTTACGAATTAAATTCTTTTGTGAAGTATTTGTGCTTTCGCTCTCCTAGGTTGAACAGTTTTTTCAGATTATAGGGACTACAGAATGGAAACACCTGGCAACAGTGAAATAACAATATATCCTTGTTAGTGGGGAAATAGCCTGAAAAAAATTCCCATTAGATTGCTTATATTTTGCTATTTTATTCATAAATTTTATAACACAAAATTTCTCTGCAGCACATTTTTCCCCCCTAGTATTTCATGGTCCGTGTAAGCCTGAGGCAGAAGACTATTTTAGGAAAGCAGAAATTTTAAAGAAATATTTCTATTTATTAGGTTAGTAACTTATATTTGGACTTTTGTAACAACTCTCATCTCTACAACGGAAGCTTCTTTTCATTAGTTGGCTAGTTAAGGATTCAACCCCAGGAATGTCTAACTCCAAAGCTTAGTGTACGTTCCAGTGCACCATGCAGCATTCTCCTGAGGAATATTTGCTTTGTGTATAAATTCTCAGCTTGTGTGGTTATGGTATGATTAAGAGCATGGGTTCTCACATCTGACCACCTCCTCTTTGCCACTAGTGGTGTAGCCACAGGGAAACAACCCAATTTCTCCATGCCCTAGTGATCAGTGATCTCACAGGGCTTATTGTCATGATTCAAGAGTGAAAGTTCGTAGAACAATACCTGCCACATGGTAAGCATTCAGTAAAGGTTGGCCCTTTCTATATACATTCATAAATCCTTTCTCAAAACTATGATTTTTGTATTGGATGACATTTTAATTAATGAGTCAAAGGAAAAGAAAACTCTATGCTGGTGGTTGTCAAACTTTAATGTTCATCAGAATCCACTGGAAGGCTTGATAGAACAAAAATTGCTGGACCCCAGCCCCAAAGTTTCCAGTTCAGTAGGTCTGGGTAGGGGCCAGAAAATATGCACTTCTAACAAGCTCCCAGGTGACGCCAATACTGCTGAGCAAGGCACCACACACTGAGAAACACCCTATACTATGCTAAATATTCATTTTTTAAATTTTTTATTTTACTTTTCTTGGAGACAAGGTCTCGCTTTGTTGCTCAGGCTGAACTTGAACTCCTGAGCTTGAGGGACCCTCCCACCTCAGCCTTCTGAGTAGCTGGGACTACAGGCATGTGCCATTGTGCCTGATTATCTAAATATTTCTAATAGAATATTTTCACCTGAACTTGAGGAAGCGCTATGCTGGCTTGGATATAAGACCTAAGTTTTTAGCTTTGGTGAGCAAACCCACTTAACCTCCCTGATCCTTGGTCTTTTATCTGTATAATGGGAATAATATTATTTGACTGAAAAGGTGTTTGATGATTAAAATATGAAAGTATTTATAAAACTTTTATATCTACAAATATGTGCTCATATACAAATAAGACATGAAAAATATTTGATCATAAAATTTACACTTTTCTCACCATGTCTGAGATTCTGTTTTCTAAGGGACATAATTATGTCATTTGTATTCCAATAGTTCTACTCCACTAATTTCATTATGTTAAATTTGGAGAAAATCAAAATTTCATAAATCAAGAGTCTTAAATGTATTGGTTTCTTATGAATAAAGTTGAGTTTTAGGGGGATCTCCCACTTGACTTGCCAGTTAGGAAATTAGGAGACTTTAAGTTTCCGTTCCATATTTTGCATAACTTACCTAAATATTAAAAGTCCAAATTTCTATGTTATTTTACACTTTTCCAAGCAGTTTCAAGCTATTATCTAATTTTCAGTTCGCAAAAATGTTTTCCAAGTAATGCATTAATTTTGTGATAAATTTATGATGATAAGATACAGATAATGGGCTTAACTGATGACTACATTTTGTAGGTAATGTATCACTGGTACAAAGTATGTATTGAATTGTCCTTCTATACTTTGCTAACCAAACAGTGAAACTCTTAAAATGTAGTTTTCCTAAAATATCTGAAAATTTGGAGTAGAGGATAAGAGATATTTAGGTAGTTTTCCACCATTGAATAGTTGCAAGGTTTCTTGGTTGCTTTACATATCTGCCTTCAGAAAATGGGACTTAAATGAGCTTTAATAATGATAATTTTTAAAGCTACCCCCAAGCTCCCTCCCAGTGATCTAATTTTTCAATTACTTCTACCAATAAAACACCAAAACTATAACTTTAAAAAAACCAATTTAAGCCCTAATCTCTCCCTAAAGAAGGAACTTTTGTTTGATTACTTTCAAATGACAAATCAGGAGCAAGTTATCTTCATTATGTCCTTATAAGTCTCCAGTGAGTTAATTAGAAAATTCTGTTTTTTGTTTAAGACATTCCAATGGGAAACAAAACAAAGGGTTTATAGTACTACAGAGTGCAATTAAAACAGAAAACATTCACGACATGGCTGCTAATTTCTTTTGAAAATACTCCTCACTGAATACATAGGATAGAAGCAGAATGCCCCACAGACTGAATATGGGTGTAGGCGCTTATATGTTCATTTTTATAGTGAAGTGGAGGGAAATGAAATTACAATGTTGAGTGGATATTCAGCTCAATTCATAGGCATTTCCTCTGCCAAATTGTCCTCTGTGTAGATATTTAAGTAACTATCAAGCTGTATTCTGGGTCTACCTGGGAATGGGGTAATTCTGGCTAATTGTGACTTTTCTATGGTTAGTGTTACCATCACCTCCACGTGGCTTTGGTTTAAGTGCTGGGTGGCGGGAGGATGAACCATTCCCTAACTGAATGGCTTACACAAGAAAATGAACCTTTGTTGAGGGTAGCCTGGTTCAGAATTCCATTGGATTTGGTATTGTGCAATACAGAGCAAATCATTTATTTTTTTTTATTAAGGCCAATATTTACAGGGATAATAATCTTAAATATTAGTAATCTTTCAGTGCTCACGGTAATAAGATTTCAGATATAAAACAGCCCTAGCCAATGATGGCTGTTGCCAGCTGTAGTCTCCATCTTAATGGACTTAGTGATAATAATCCCTATTATCTTTCTCTTATTTTACCCAGACGAATATCACTCTTATGTTACCGTTTTCAACAAGCTACAAGACAATCAGTTATTTCTTTTCCCCAGCCACTTTTGGACTTTATAAAACATTTGCGAGCATTTCCATGAGGGTAGGGACAAGCCTATCTCGTTCGGCTTTTTACCTCTAGCACTGTGGTTCTTAACCCTATTGGATCCAAAGCTCCCTTTAATAACAAATATTTTGTAATGCTGCTTCTACTAAACCTGAAGGAAATTCACAAAAAATATAGCCTATTCACACACATTTCAAAGAAAAACATCAATACAGTGTACTGCCCTAACTGTATTATAAAGGGGAAATATAAGAAAAGTAATTTATAGTAAAATGATATGTGTACCACTCTATACATGATGCTCACATGGGACTACCACAGGAGACTTTTTTATGAACGAGTCGGATGCTTGCCTCTACTTTTAATGGATAAGGCTGAGTGTGAGAAAAATAACATGATGAGAGACCATTGTGTAAAAGAATAAGAACATAAGAATAGAAGTCTGGATGGATACTAGAATAAAAACTAGTTAAGATATGTAGTAACAGAGCATACTTACATATTATAAGGGAAAGAAGGAAATAACTTTATTAAAATAAAGATAACATGCCAGGATAAATTACCAATGTTGCAGTGGAGAAAATGAGGACGTGTGACCCTCACAAATGAGGATGGATATTCTCCCAAATGAGTGTTTGTTATAGTGCTAAAATAATTCCCTATGTTTTAGGACAAGATAGTGGTGAGACATCATGCAGAACATTTATCCTGTCTCAAAATTCCTCAACATGCTGAGGCGAACTTGCATTCTTCAGCACTTCAAAAGGCCCAGGAGAGCACATCCCTCCACAGGCAACGGGGAATTGAAGTGAGATTGCAAAAAGAAACAGTCCCATAACTGCTTTCACATAAGTCGAGTGGTAGACCCTGCTAGGGAGTGAAAGAATAAGATTAAAAAAGCAATGGCTGGCCACTCTCAAATACATATATCATTATTTCATTGTCACAACATAAATCTTGTGTGCTCGTGCTCCAAAAATTTTTAAAGGCAGTAATACAAAATACTTATAAAGCAAACTTTGTTAATAAAATTCAATGAGATCCCTGTGTTTCTTGTTTCTCCCCTAATTTAATAACAATTTTTAAGTTTCACATTTCCATGGTTACAGATTTTTAATTTGTTTTGTGGCCTTTGAGGTAATTCTTCCACTGTGCTAACACTATTTCAAACTGAATATGTGGTTAGAAATCCCACAATACCAGAAATAGACAGGATGTGTAAGCTCAGTTAATTATTCAGTGATTGTGAGAGACAATATTTATTTCATTTATTTTTCCCTACACAAATTAAGAGGCTTCTGCAGAACTTCTTGTAAAATCTTTCAGTACAATTATGCATTATAGTATTATTGATTTATATTTGGTATGAAGGGACAGTCAGATAGGATGAGGGAGAATTTTTTATGCTGGGCTGTGCAGTGCAATGCAGTGCATTTTACTATGTGCCAATTATCTAGATGACTGAGGATCCCTCTACAAATTTCCAAAACACTCTGTAGCAGGCAGAACCACTGTGGTTGAGAACCATTGCTCTAACATTGCTGTGGTTTGAATCTTTTTGTCCCCTCCAAAAATTCATGCTGAAACTTAATTCCCAATGCAACAGTGTTGGGAGATGGGGCCCTTTGGGAAGTGTTGGGTGGAGCCTTTTGGGAGATGTTATTATTAAATTAGTAGAGAAACAAGAAACATGGGGATCTCAATGAATTTCATTAACAAAATTTGCTTTATAAATACTTTGCATTATTGCTTTTTTTTTTTTTTTTAAGACAAAGTCTT